>JASTUB010000064.1:0-49214 GCA_031124825.1 Saccharomycopsis vini
TATTATTATTATTATTATTATTATTATTATTATTATTATTATTATTATTATTATTATTATTATTATTATTGTTATTAATATTATTATTATTATTATTATTATTATTATCATCATAATTTTCATTATTGTCATATCCATAATCATCATCTTCATCATTATAATCGTCCATTTCATCTATTAATTCATTATATTTGTCATCATCCATGTCATCTTCATCATCCGAAAACAATTGTCTATTGAACAAATGCTCAGTATCGTCAATTTCTTCATCATCGTAATAATTCATTTCATCATTAAAATCTTCTTCTCCATAAGTATCGGCATTAAAATCATTTACATAAGATCCGGCCGGTTTACAATTCTCATCTTTTTCATTTAATTCATCATATTGTTCATGTTTAAGTCGTTCTTTTTGTTGATCTAAGTCACTTTTGTAATATTTTACTGAAACATTACGACCATTGATAAAATCCCTTTCAAAAGAAAAATCGGATCCTTCAGACATATCAGAAGAGCCATCAGAATCATCATTATTAATTTCATCTTCTTCATCGTTTTCTTCCATCAACTGGTTGTTATATTCTTTAACTATTACTGGCTCTTTGACAGAAACTTGCTTTTTAGGCTTATTATTAGCATTCGTATTTTTCAATTTTTTCATAATTGAAGCCCGTTTATTAGTATTGATATGAATAATTGATGCTCTTTTTGTATCAATCGATGAGCGTCTTTTTGAACCTTCAATTGATGACCTTTTATTGTTGTCATTATCAAATGATCCTATTTTATCAAAATCACCTCCATTACTACTGTTTCTTTTATTATGAATCTTGATTTTATTCATCACATTCTTAAATGAATCTCTTTTACTTTTATTTGAATCACTTGAGTACCTTTTTGCAGATTCATGCTCATCAAAAGTGGAACGAGAAGCGGGGACAGAATTAGTGGAAATACTTGTAGGGGTAGCAATTGTATGATCAGTACCAGTATTAGTTGATCCATGACTTGATTTTGTAGTACGAACATTGAAAGCTTGAGTTTCGTCTAGATTGGATATTGAAGATAATTGACTATGTAGTTTATTATTAAATAAAGATTCATTCATGGCCTCTCCTTCTCCATCATTATTATTAATTGAATATTGTTCTCCAGTTTGTTGTTGTGATTGATTTCGAACAAGCTTTTGAAGGCTTTTGTGTCGAACTTCATCATGAGAAGAATTATTATTTCTTGTTGATATATCTTTGATCGATGACTCAGGCTTCCATTCTCCTAATTCTGGCGGTGAAATAGAAAACAAAGAAGCAGATGGTGAGTGGAATTGATTATTATCATGTTTGTTGGGATGTGGTCCTAATCTATCATTAGAATTAATAGAGGAAGTTGGATGAAAATTCTGTGATGGATGTGATCCTACTTTATTAGATATCAATTGTTGTTGATGTTGTTGCTTAATATTATCAGTCGATGGATTGCTTCTCGAATCATGATATATTTTCAGATGAGCCGGGTTCAAATTTATTCGTCTTTGAACAATATTTTGCTGCAGAAATTGAATTTGTTCTTGGTTATAATCAATGAAATAAAAATCATCGTTTGTGAAATTATAATACGCTGGAGTTTTGTTTCCATTTCCACCAGCAACTCCTCCCCCACCTGACTCATCCCATGTATGCAGCAGTCTAATCAACCCTTTATTATTATTATTATTATTATTGTAATCAAGAGGAATCTCTTTTAATGAATCCTTCAAGTTGCTATTACTACCTTTTGTAAACAAGTTTTTTGGGTTATATTTCAAGATCTTCTTTCTTTGATTATTGTTGCTATTGTTATTATTGTTGTTGTTATTGTTATTGATATTATTATTATTAGAAGGGCCATTGAAATCTTCTGTGAAAACATTGTTGTACCTTTGAGATGTCTTTGGTGAGGATGGTGCTGATGAAAAAAAAAAATTATTGTTTATACTACTAGATGAGGATATTCTTGGAGAAAACTGAAACCCACCTGCTGCTTCATTGCCTCCTCCTCGGTGACGAGGAGGTGACATAAATGAGCCAATTTGCAGAGAATCTTGACTAGTATCTTGAATAGATGGATTAGACGTTGATATGATTTCAAAACTCTTTTGTTTCGTGATTATAGGATAACTGTCAAAACTATTTGAAGAGTTAGATGGTCTTCGTGAATGCTCTTTTTCATCTTTACCAAAAGAGCCTATTCGTTTATGAGACTTTATAAACGATCTCATAGAAACTGCGTGTCTTTATATTTGCTTGTTTCTTTTAGTAGTAATAGCAGATGGGTTCTTTCAATTAGGGAGATTTTTTCTTTTCAAATTTAAATCCAGATAGAGTAAGTTTCAAGTTTTAATTATTCTCTTGAAAATAAATTAAAAAATATTTTTAGAAATCAAAAAAAAAGAGAAAATTACAAAATTCACCCCCAAACACCCCATTTACAAAACAACATAAACAAGAAACAATAGAATCATCATCTTATTGTGGGAGAATATAATTAATATACAGCTTTATGTTAATCTGTAATAAGATTTAGCAAATGATAAGATAATTCATTAAAAAATTCATGAATATCAATAATGAAAAAAAAAGTGAAGAAAATAATAATAAAATCTAATTAAACAAAAACAAAAATTAACTGTAAAAAAAAAATAGAAAGAAAAAAAAAATAGAAAGAAAAAAAAAAATCCCAATCAAAAAAATAAAGAGAAAGAAAAAGAATAACAGGAATTCTCACATGAAGCTGTAATTATAAGCAGTATTTTCTGTGACATCAGGACCACCTCCTCTTTTATTTTGAAGAAAACTAGCTAAATAACTGTTTTTGTTTTGATTGATACGACCTGATACAATAGAACCAGAATTTTGGGAAATACTTGAGCCGACTGAGTCGAGTCTCGAGTTTCCAGAATATTGATTCACACGTTGCGATCTAGCTGATGATTGATGATGAGCTAAAGATTGGTTTCTTCTAGCTCTTTCCATCTTAATTTCACGAATTGCATCCGGTAATGTGCACAGCTTTTGATAACAAAGCTCTTCTATACTATTGAAACCTTTCTCATGAATATAATCACCATATAACGAATTTACTGCCGATAATAATGTCGAAACCCCATCACTTCCAGTAGCACTCTCATTGTCACTAACTGATTCCCATGAACTTGCATTATCTACATCACGACGGAACCTGGAATCAGCGCCAAGTGGATCACGAACTAAATCACGCTCTGTATAGTAAAGAACAGAAGAATCACTATAAGTATTATTTCTTTCAAGTTCATATTCATCTTCCTCATTTAATTGACTAAGGATTCTTTGCTGTACTTTATTTTGTGCTTTGATATTTTGTTGAAATTGTACATCTGAAGCAACACTAGATGCAAAAGAAAAATTTCTAGAAATTTCTTGGAAAGTCTCTGTTTCATCAGAATAAGATTCTTCTTCCTCTTCTTGTTGTACTTGATGACGAACTTCTATTGTTGGGTCTCTAGATGAAACTCTTGCATCAGAATTTATGACTCTCAATGCTCTATTTTCTCTTGAAACAACTCTACTATCTGGTCCCACATCTGGATAGTTATTAATATCCTTATTCAAAAAATTTACAAAACTTTGTTCACTAGCTTTTCTAAAAGTGCTCTTAGAACTATTAAGCTCATAATAATGAAGTAAATCCAATCCTCTTCCTCCTCTAGCACCAATTTCTGAATCTTTTGTAATTGGTCTTTCATAAATAGAATTTTCATCCAATTCACTAGTAGAAGTATAACCTTCGATAATTTTGTCATAATCAAGACCACTATAATAATTTATTTCATTAATCGAATTAATTTCGTTATTAGCTATCTCACTCAAGATTCTCTGTCTCCCTCTGTTTTGTAACTTACGTTCATATTGCTCTTCATCTTCTTCTTCTCGAAGTGATGTTAAAAGACGAGTTTTATCGATTTCATTTTGACAAAACTTCTCTGAAACTTTTGGCTGGGGTCTTTTTTCTTCATTAAAAGCATCATGTGAATAATTATGATTTATAACAAATTCTGAATCAAGCTCAGAGTACACACTATCATCATCATTATTATTGTCATCCTCATGGACTTTGAATAGTCCTTTTTTCCTTGCTTCTTGTTTTTTGTTTTCATCATTGGTTATTTCTGCTTTCACGGTAAACATATCATAACCTTGACTAAAAGTAATGTCTTTTTCATCTTGAATAGATAGAGACTCCAAGCTTGAGTTTTTATGTGAGTTGAATGAAAAAGTATCATTAATTGGCGAATAAACCAATCTTGGATCGTCTGAAGAAGCCCCTGTTGAGCCTGAATTAACAGTTGACGAACTGAATTCCCTTGGCTTCAATTTATCATTTTCTATGTTATTGTGATAGTTCTTGCTGTTATTAATTTTTTTATCTTTATTATCTTTATTAGAGTTGTTGTTATCGTTATTTTTATTAGTTAATGAAGTAATTGTATCATCAGCACTAGTAGAAATGACAAAATCGAGGGCGTTTCTATTATTTATTTTTGATGCTGAAGGCAAATGTGTTGCGATGAAATTTGAAGATGTTTTTTGGGGTTCTTCTAATGGTATACGATTAGGAGAAGGACCACTTATTTTGGTAAATGAGGCCAAAACAGGAGAAGCGGATCTTAATGATGAGAACTCATTTGTATTGCCATTGATGTTTTTAATTTCAATGCTTTTCTCCTGAGATTGAAAAATATTATTACTTCTATTTTGGCTACCCAATGAGAAATTATGTACAGGAGGTTCGGGCAATTGCCTAGAAGCTGTTCTTGATTCAGCTAAAGCAATTTGGCTCAAAGGAGAATCAGCTCTTTTGCTAATTGGCAGAGGAGTCATGTCAAGGGATTCGGAGTCAGCTTGGAAATCAACTATACCTTTGTGGTATCTGACTTGATAACCTTGAGTTTTTTGTGATTCGTTTGAAACACTGAATTTATCTTCATACATTTTTTCTTTAGTTTTTATTTGTTCGTCTTCTTTAACGTCAGCCAAACTTGTCTTGCTAGAATTTGCAGATTCAGAGTTCATAAGATTTCTTCTAATCAAATCATGATATCTATTAGTTGGGATCTGTGTCTTGAAACTGGTAGTACTTTTACCGGCAGTGCTGCCAGTAGTGGTGGAATCAATTGAATCGACTCTTTTGTAAAAAACATTTGAATTGTAAATGTTAGTCACTTTTTTCTTTCCTCCAGTTGTATTACTACTTTCACCTGAATAAATACTTTTCTGTTGGATGACATCATCATATTCACTGACTATATTCTCTTGAATAGGATAAATATTATTATCATTCTCTTTTGATGTGATAGTTTCTAATGACTTGTCAGGTTCTTCAACGATACTTGTGAAGTCTGCTAAAAGACCGTCATTGGTTCTATCGATTGTTGTTTCAAATGTCTCATCCTCGGTGATATCGACCACAGATTCCATTTTGGCAGCATTGCTCGGAAATTTTTCAACCTCTATGATCTGAGGAGATAATTTTGCTGGTGTATTTTGTATTTCAAGAATAGGAGTGTCAAAGCTATCATAATCAACAACATTCCAGCTGGTATAACGGACTGGTGGTGACAATGATGTAAGCTGTTGATCCGAATCATCCAAAATCTCAAGATTTTTGTGTTTGGAAGACGAAGAGGGAAATGGTTTTTTAGAAGAAAAAGGTAAAACCTTTTGAGGAGAAGGTGAAAATTTTTTAGGAGAAGAAGGTAAAACCTTTTTAGGAGAAGGTGAAGATTTTTTAGGAGAAGAAGGCAAAACCTTTTTAGGAGAAGAAGGTGAAGATTTTTTAGGCGAAGGAGAGTAATTTTTGTTTGGAGAAGTAGCAGGTGCATTTTTAATTTCAACTTTAACTTCATTTTTTTCTTTAATTTTTTCTTTATCTTTATCATTCAGTTTGTTTTTCTTTCCAAAAAACCAAAGTTTATGTTTTCTTTTTGGGCTTTTTTCCTCGTTTTTCTCTTCGCTTGTTGAAGCTTTACTTTCTGTGTTAGATTCTTCTCCATCCAATTCTTCCAAATCTTCATAACCCAAGAATGGGGATACATCAAAATCTTGCCGAGGTTTATTCATATTTAAAGGAGAACCTAAACTTGATCGATTAAAGTCAATGTGTGATGTAGAGAAAGACTTTGAGTGATTAGATAGTCTCATAGCAGGAGGAGACTTCTGGTGATTATTGCCTAGAGTTGGAGAGCCATTTGGAGTTAGCTTTGAAGAAGGATTAGCACTTTCTGTGACAGTGGTTAAGCTGGAATAAGGAGAGTTTTTATTCGCAGAATTATTATTCGGATAAGACATCCTTGATTGTAAAATAGGCGCTATGTGGGGCTCACTGGAAATATTTGGGTTCCCCATTGGTATTGGTGGTAGTCTCTTCGTATTTTCCATGGTATTTGGGCTCTCATTCAAAACTTTTTCCTCAGGAGGTGGAATGGTCCTGGCCGGAGAGAAAATTTTGATACTAGGAATATCTTGCTTCGAAGTATCCATAAATCGTGATGAAGGAGAAGGAGATATATTGGATAACTTGGAGGCACTGCCAAATCTAGACGGAGATGAAGAAGAAGGGACAATGTTGGTATTAATTTGGTTTCTAGTTCCACTGGACAAAGATTCTCTACTAACGTTACTTTGACTAATAAATGGTGGCTTGCACAATGTAGCGGGCACTGGAATTTCGTAATGATTAGATTCTGTGTTTGGCCTAAGATATACTCTTCTTGTATCATTGTTAAGTTTATGAGGAGAAGTTGATCTAGCACGAGGAGCATTATGGCTAGTAGCTAAATCAAATACTGATTGTGAGCGTGACCCATTATTACTAGTATGATATACACTGCTGGCTATGCTCGATGCCTTTAAACTGAATCGGTTACCTCTGCTTTGTTGTAGTATAAGTGACTGTCTTTGGACATTTCCATAATCTGAAGATGAAACAGAGTAATTCACAGAGTCTGTATCTTTACTTAAATTGTCTGTGCTGAATCGTACACTGTTGTTGTACATGATTCTCTTTCTTTTTCGATATGCTGATTTGGTATCAATTTTTTACTCTTTATTTTTTTATTTTTTTTTTTTTTTTTTTTTTTTTGCTGTGAAGCAATTGATCCAGAAGAAAGTTGTGTTGAAAGAATAAAATATCTTAGTTAATTCGAACAAATCACCGAAAGGTTTGGATATCTTTTCTTTACTTCAGGAATAAATAACTGAAATACTGTAAGAGAAAGAAAAGGAAAGAAAAAAAATAAAAAAAAGTAAAAAATTCTAAAGGGGAACGAATATGAAGATATCAAATCTCATCTTGTTTTTGTTTTTCCATATCGAGAATCATGCGCTTCTCTGCACCATTCATATGCACGCTTTAAATTGTATGCATATTTTTATTTTTATTTTTGTGGTTTATGGCAACAACAGTATACAATAGTAACAGAAAATGATATAAGATGAAATTTATTAAAACAAGTAATTAGAGTAATGAATCTTGACTCAAAAATGAAAGATACTGAAAATGTTTTTAAACACACAGAACTTGTTGAAATTCTGTTATTATGAGCAATTTTGAGGTTAATTTAAACATATGCTCAAAAAGTTTATTATTACTTTTGGAATCACAACATTAGTTGTCACTGGTGCCGATTTGGTTTTTGGCTGAAAATCTCGAAAATTATCTAGCCATAAAACCAATAGCTCATGACTTTTTTGTAATTGGAAATCGATAATATCTTCATGAAGCTTTAAATGACCCTTCAACTTTCTAGTAGCTCTTTTAGCTGCTTTTTTAATAATAAACTCGCTATTATTCCCATAAGGGTTGCTTTCATCAAAGAATTCATCTAATAATAAAATATTTGTTGTCCTAATATTATCCAATTTTTCATGACTAATGAAAGCCTGGGGAATCAAAAATTTATTTCCATGCTTAATACTCCACATATCTTGTGATTCCTTTTTGGTTACGCAATCTTTCATATAGTAAATTCGATTCACTATTTCAAAAAGATTGGAACGTTCCACATCTTTTTCTTGATCCAAAAGTTTCATATTTAGCGGAAATACATTAAATTTGGTGATGTAGTATATCCTCAAAAAATTGAAAAACCACAAAGTTTTCACATGGATTCCTCCATACATAATCAACCCCCATAAAATTCTATTGTAGTTTTCAATGATAGATACGCTGTCACTAGATTTTCGAGTCACAGAAATTATATCACTTCTAATCATCTCTTCAAGTTCTACTTTAGATAATCTGAACCAGCTGTGACTTTTTTGCTCATCTTCAACTTTCACTTTAGAGCCATTTACAACTGCCAATCTTTGAAGCAATAAACTGTATGCTTCAAAAAGTTGAGGGCTATTATGATACCTGGTATCATAGTCACCTAACATAGTTGATATCAAACCTTTTAAATCTTCTGTACTTTGCTTTTCCATAGGCAAATTGGTAAATGCTTTTGTGCAGTAATAATAAATGGGGACTCTCGCATCAAGAGCGCTGGATTCGGTTTCAGATTGATCACTTGCTGATTTTACTGCTGATGACGAAGTAGAAGGCATTGATAATGACGAAATTTTATGATCTTCTTCAATCACTAAGCTGATTAACCACTTGAAGTTATTATAAGCATTTTCGAAGTCTTTGTTTAAAATCATGAAATATGATTTGACAGTCTTGACTTTAATTACAAAGTTTAACAACTTTGCATATTTGATCGCGGAATGACGCTTAATTTTGTCTAGATTTTTTTTTATATATTTAACTTCAGCAGAGTCATCAATTTCAGGATATTTCAACATCTCATTGACTAAATAGAGTTGTAATAAATTCTCAGACCGTAACAACGACTCATATGCGATTCCAGGTACGAAAGATGTAACAGATTTGAATATGATATTCAACGGATCTGGAGGTCGTAAGCTTTCTTCCATACTAGCCTTGACTGATTTTGAAAACTTCTCAGACCAATCAAGAAGCATATCATTTGCTTCATTATTTGCTATAAAACCAAAATATAGATTTGCTGAAAAGGGTTTATCGTCTAAAAACCCTCCTTTCTTCAAATAACTTTTCATGTCTTCAATCAAATCAAGCTTGTGAATTCTAATTTCAGTATTTTTTGATGAGCCAACATTTAAAAATATTGAGCTGGTTTTGTGACATTCTTCACACTCATCAAAGAATTTAGGATAATGTGATTTGATTTGTTCCTCAAATTGCTGACCAAGAAGATAGGCTTCTGAAAATAATATTTTAGCGAGGTCATGTCTAGCGATTCTTTGGCATGCAATGCCTACTATATATAAAACTTTAGGCCGCTGCTCAAAACTGGAGATTTCAATACTAATTGCACATTGCTTTAATCCTTCTTCTACTCTTCCTAATTCTAGTAGAGAAAACCCTGTGGCTAACGTGTTTCTGTAGTCTTCACTAAAATACAAAACAGTTTCTGTCGTATTATCTAGAACTTTGTGAAAATCACCTATTTTTTTTGAAAAAATTAGCTTTCATGAATTTTTGTTTATGAATAATATTATTTCAAAATAGAAAAGTCATTTCATACCACTCATACACCATTTGATCATCAAATTATCATCATTTTCTAGCAAAGGTATTTTCAGAGACATAATAGTCTTTTTTATGGTTTTTATTGTTAATGATAGTAGTGGTATTAGTAAGAATAATAATAGCAGTAGTGATAGTGGTAATAAAAGTATTACAGTTATAATTATTGGTAAGGCAATTGGCATGAATCAGTAAAATGGGTTCAAAGGGCCTCATTTTAAGATAAGTGATAATTATCACTTTTGTGGCACCTGCAGGCTGACATAATCGCTGCTAGCAAAAAAAAAAAAAAAAAAAGAAAAAGAAAATCAAAACACTAATAATAACTGATCATTCAGATGATAAAGTACTAAGTATAATGAAAGAATGTTTTGGAAAAAATGGCTAAAAAGAGGAAAATTAAAGCATCACAAGATCCTCAATTACAGCAACAATCTCAACAAACTCAAGTACTCCCCTATGGTCCTGATATATTAGATCAGGTAGACCTAGATGTATGTACTTACTTTTGCTCACCATTAGCTTTTTCAAAAAATCATGTTTTTTGTGCTAAAATACTAATTAAATGGAAACAGTCTACTAATGAACAAAGCCCATTGAAACACTATTCCCAAGTTTCAATAAAGCCTGGTGATATCTACAGCTCAGATGTTCAACTACCTACAAGTGACGATTATGAAAATGTCACCAGATCCAAAAGCTCAGTGCCTGAAGTAGACAGAAGTGACACAAAAATAAATTATAGCCTTGCTAATCAGGGTTATAGTTCTGATTCGAATGCTGGAGATTATGAAAGATTAAAGTATGATGTAAGTAATAATAATAACATCAATAGCAATAAGGACGAGGTAGATTTTAACTATGAAACTAGCGAATCAAAAAATGAAACTGGCTTGGATGATACTCATGAAAATGTCTATAATGAAGGTAATAATTCTATCAGTGCGATTACTGAAGAGAAAAATCACGAAAATACAACAATGAATCAATCTTTGAATATTGGTTTTAAAATGGCTTCGAGAAATTTAGATTTTCTAGGAAATGATAGTCCAAAAGATAATGTTGTAGGAAATCCTGGCGACACAAGTGATGATGCATCATGGTTCAAACGTGCCAAAAATCCTTTTGATGATGTTTCACCTTTGAAACAGTCAACAAAAGTTCAATTGAATAAAAACAAAAATGGAGACCCTAATACTATGGATTATGATGATGACGAAATGAGCGCTCATGAAGCGTTTTCCAAGTTGAGAGCCCAAAAAATAGAAGTCGCAGTCCTCCCAACTCAGAGTGCTCCTGTAATGGTTATTGAAACTCATAACATGAATGAGAATGATCATACAGATCCATCTCCTTTGAAATTTCCTAATGAAGAAGATACTTTGAATTTTAATTCTAATGATACTCAAAGATTGAATCAGATTGACAAGTCGTATTTAAAGTTTACTTTAGATCAGACGCAAAATAAACTATCTCCATTGAAATTCCAAAATATTTTAGAGTCAGAGCCGGAACATGAAACTCAAGTATTGGGGGAAAAATCATCACAAGTCATTTTTTCGAATGATGATTCTTTAAATAATGACAATGCAGAAACCCAAAAGATAGTTTCCACTTTGATCGCAGATAAGGAAGCACAAAATTGGAAAAATAGAATATTATTATCTCAAAGCTCTGAGGGTAATGAATGCCAAATCCAAATTCCTGGAACACTCGAAGTGACAAATAATGATACTAGAGAAAGATCAATAGAAACTCAAAGGGTCGACTTGTACTCTCCGGAGAAAACACAGCTTAATCTTGACGGCATATTGGAGGATAGATCGTCAAATATAGTCCCTTCTATGAGTCTAGAGCCAACATTTGTTTTACCTATAGGGACTGTGAAAGATGAAGATGACACAAAACTCCGTTATCCTAGAAAAGGTGATTCCTTGAGAAGTTCGGTTGATCAGATTCTTGGAAATGATAAAAGAAATGTCAAAGGTAGCTATGTACCTTTACAAGCAGAGGTAATTGAAGAATCATCCCCTGCTCTTCATAAAAGCATTGATTTGATTAGCTTAGAATCCCCTGCTAGAAAGTCTTTTAGAGAGACGTTTGCAGGTATTGATGGTGATGATACCCAAATAATTAACAGTTCTCCTCTGTTGAAAAACTTTAGTCAAAACTTAAATAGTTCGATTGACATTATACAGAGTAGAATGAACCAAAGAGAGGATTACACAGAAATCAGTAGTAGCAAGGAAGATACAGAAGAAAAAGGATTGAAACTGAGCTCTACTCCTCTTAATGAGAAACTTTATACAAAAAATGATGTAATTAAGAATGTGAAGCCTGGAATGGAAGATATAAAAGCATATTCAACAAGGTCGCGGAAGCGAATAATAGTTGACGATAGCGATGATAATGATGAAGATCAAACTAAAAATGAGCATAATGAAAGTGACAGCCAAGAGTTTGATAAAGAAAAGGAAAAAAATAGAAAATCAGGAAAAAAAGAGCAAGGAGAAAAAGAGCAAGGAGAAGATAATGAGCATGATAGTGAAGACCACGACAGCGAAGATCATGATGTTGATGAAGAAGATAGTGATTTTTACAAGGACCGAAAAAAAAAAGGTGATTCGAATCATAGCAAGAAAGATTCCTACTATACTGAAGACGAAGAAGTTGAAGAGATGGATCAATCTCAACCTGATAATACAACGGATTCTGTTCAACTTATTGAAGAAATGAATAAAGATAATCCTGGAAAAAATATTCGTCGATCCGAAAATGAATTAAGCAAAAAGATTAAAAACGAAGGAACCCAAAAAATATCTTCAGTGTGGGTTCTGTACGAATTCAAGTACTATCCTGGAATATTGATGAAAATCTTGGGGGATGCTTATGAAGTTCAGTTTTATGATGATAATATATTGGTGCCTATGCACAATATCAAATCCCCACTAGATGTTGTTATTGGAGATATTGTCAACATTTACTCTAGAAGAGAATCATATGTTGTTACAGGTCTCAGTTATGCAATTGAGGAAGAAGGAAAATCACTATCTTGTATGCGAGGTTATAATACTGTTTATTTAAAAAGGTTAATTAGAAATGTTCCAAGTGATAAGTATCCAGAGATATCTGTCAGTCTCTGGAATATTTATATTACAGAAGAACAATGGACTAGAAGAAATGGTATATCAAAGAACACCATGTATTCCATTAAGCCAGTTAAAGATTCTGTCTCTTTTCGCCCAAATGTCACATATGAAGATTTTGATACAGGAAATCGAACAAAGAATAAAATTTTCAAGTCACAAAGACTTAACAATTTCAAGGACACAAGGATGAGTGACGTTCATAGCTATATTTCGTCACCAGATACATCACCTAAAAGGATAAATACCACGAGCTCAATATTCGAAAATACGGCATTCTGCATCACTGGTAGGATGAATGATGATAAAAGGCGGAAACTAGAAAAAACAATCACTGAAAATGGTGGATTAATATTCAGTGATGGATTTGAAAGCATTTTATCAGTCCAAAGAAATTTGGATGGTAACATTATTAAAGTTGGTGTCAATTCCTTATATAAGTCAATCAAATTCGCTGCGGTGCTTGCTGAAACTCATTGCCGCAGTGTGAAATATCTTCAAGGTTTGGTCCTTGGTTGGCCTGTGTTATCTGCAAATTTCATCACTGATTGTGTTAAATCTGGGCATTTTCTAAACAGCTGGTTCGGATATAGATTAGTAGCTGGAGATAGCAAAATCTTGAATTGTATTCAAAGTCTTGATATTTCAAAGTTTCGTGAGAATTTTCTTGATCCAGATTTTTCTGAAAGTTTGGAAAGTCAATTAGATAACAACAAACATGTTTTCAAAAATCAAATCATTTTGATGGCAGATAACAAACCAGAAATTTGTGAGTTCTTTTTCCATATTTTAGGTGCGGAAGAAATTCATTTTGTAACTTACAATTTTGATATGTTGAAGTTAGTCAAAGAATTGAAGGAAAAATATAGCCTTGTTCAACCCAAGTTTCTATTTTATGATCACAAAAAGAGTCCAGAAAAAATTCTTGAAAAACTCAAGTCTATCACCAATAAGAGAAGTTTTTCGAATATTGAGCTCAGTTCAGCCAAAAAAATATCAAGCCGTAAAAGAGCTAAAACTGAGCAAGCTACAACGAGTGTAAAATCTCGAAAGGCAGTATTTGGCAAAAGAAGTTCAAATCTTACTGAATCAAATGGAACTTCAAATTCAATTACACTAGAAGTTGTGGATTGGGAATGGGTGGTCCAATGTGTTATAAGCACTAATTGCTGGCCAACTAGTAAGAAATTTATTGTATAATATATCAAAGACTTTCATTATTTTACTGTTTTTCATATAGAAAATATGGGACAAACGAAAGAAAAAAATAAAAAATAAAAAACATCATACCAATAATAAACATACTTTTGTAATATTAATAATTTTGATGCCCACCAGCTCATAATTTTTTCTTAATTTATAATTCAATAATTAATGTATATCTCAACTTTTATCGAAGCTTATAATCAAATGCTAATGTAATAGAAAAGATAATTAAATTCTGCAATGACTTTTGAAAGTTCAAGGAATAATGAAGAATTATCTTCTTGGTGAACATGTTATTTTTCGTTTCTTAAATTCAATCACCATTTATTAAGTAGATTTTTGAGTCTTTCTTTTCTTTGGAGCTTTAGTGGATTTTTTCTGGGAGCTGGATTGTGAATCTTGGGTATTTTTTCCTTTAATATATTCGCCATTTTCATCCAATGTAAGCGAATAAGTAACACTCTTCAGACACGACCAACATCTAATAGTTTCTTCATCCAATTTTAGCTGTTTAGATAATAATACTTTCCCAATTTCGGCTATGGAAATCGGCTCATACGTTAATATTTTCCCATATAGTTGTTCATCTTGAGTTACAATCTTGTTAATTCTATCGTAAATTGATGCTTGTACAATTTCTGGGCTAAATTCGCGAGCAGTTTCAAAAAAATCGCTAACTCTTTTCGCACAAATCTCTTTCTCACTCTTAGTTTTTCCGAGAGGAATGTCTATTTCAATTTCATAATTTGGGTATCTAGTCACAAGAGTTTCATAGATTATGGAAAGCGAATCAGTATTTTGCTGTTTTGTTCTTTTACCTTTGAAGCCCCATTTTTTGAATAATATATCTAAAGTAATATTGCTCATGTTTTTGAAAATGTTCGAGTATTTACTCGACGGTTGCGATGTTACAAGCGATGATGATGAAAGTTCTACTTGATGTCGTTTTGAAGATGGCTCACTATTGGGTGCTTCCTTCAAAGGAGAATCTTCAACAGGAAAATAATCGTCGGCAATTTGACTTGAAGGGACTTGAACTTCTGATTTATCACCCACGCCGATATAGTCTTCATTACTATGGATAGATATCGACTCAAACTTGTTCTGAAGTGGATTTTTTGAAAGTTTCTTGATCTCAATAATACTAATATCTTGTTCTTCTTCATTGTCAGAATCAGAATCAGGTATCACATAAGGATCTCGTTTACGTTTCTCATGCCTAACCTTGGCTTCGATTTTTCCAAATGGAATTTTGAAAACATCAGGAAGAAATCCTTTCAATTCATAAGTATTTGTTTCATATTTTTTGGCAGTGTTTTTAGCAAGGCCACTTTCATTAGAAGTCTTAAGTTGATTTTCAGATGGTTCAGGATGAGAAAGAGCAGTAGAATAATTTTCTACATCAATTGAGTCAACAATTTCTTTTTGACTTTGTGATTTTTCGGTTGCTCTAAATCGAGGCATAGAAAGTGAGTTATATGTATCAATATGAATGTCTTTCAATTGATTGATTTCATAATTTGATTCAATAACGCCTTTAAACGAAACCTCTTCCTCATCTTGGACTTCTTCATCATCTTTCCCAAAATTACTGTAAGTAGGGCTGACCTTTCTAGGAGCGCCAAAAGTGTCTTCTGAGACACCTCCTATTCGAAGTTTCCCATCAACAATTTCTATGTCATTCTCTTCAGTATCACTTCCATAAATTCCTCGAGATGCATTTTCAGTACTAAAGTTACCTGAAAGCCCAAAATCAATATCTTCCTCATCATTACTTATGAATTCTCGTACGGGACTTGGAAGTTCACTATTATGAGCTGACTTTTTATAGGATTCAAATGATTTCATAGAATTCAAAAATGTGGGCTGTCGTCTAACAGTTTTCTCGTTGAAGCTTATTGTACCTTCAATATCGACTTTTGGGATAGAATAATTTAGTTTACCTCCTCTTTTGAATGCTTCAAGTTTCGAAGGTGATATTTTAACTGGCGAAAGTCTTGGTGAAGACGAAGGTATTTCCAAAACCTTTTTTGCGATGGGCGTACGTCGTCCTTGAGAAACTATTTCGGGGACAATTTGAGGTGAATCTATTTTCTTAGATAAATCAGAACTAATATCCAAGTTATTTTTGGATAACGAGCTAAAACTTTTTGCCACATCACTTTTGGAATCAATGCTTATAAGGTCCATTTGATTTGCATCATCGAAATCAGTCTTAAAGTTACTGTTGACATTAATTCTGTACTTCTCCAAATCGCCGAGACTCTGCTGGCTTTGAGTCAAGTCAATATATTCATTCATTTTCATTTCTTGTTTTCTTTCATTTACTAGTTGTGATAAAGTAAGAGTATTGTTCGCTTGGTTCATATATTCGTTAACCTCTGACACATCGGTCTCCTCACCACTTTTGTTGTCTTGGAAATTATCGGCATCATAAAGCCATTTGAGATCCTCATCTGTAAGCCTAGTTTTTGGTAAAGTGCTTGCCATATTCCATAGTGAATCGGCTTCTTGGTCTACATTTAATTGTTGTTGAAATTGACTGTCATATTGCTCTTCATAAATCTCATTGATCTTAGAAAGTGATAATTTGGACTTTTTGGATAAGTTTGGAAAATTCACTCTTATAATTTTCATTAAATTGAACCATTCATCTTTTGAATAAACAAAGTTATCGTCTTTATCTGGAATATCAGATGATCCTAAACTAGAAATATTAATCGAGTTAACGTTTTTACTTTCAATCAACTCTATTTTATCTAAAATATCGTTAACTTTTCTTTTTTTGCCAGACAACAATTTTAATATCAGCTGTTTTTCCTTATTCTTCTTCCTCTGTTTCAAGGCAATCCGGAAAGTTATTGAGTTTGAGTTATTATTATTGTTATTGTTATTATCTACAAAATTATCAGATGTTTTTGAAGGTCGTCTTGAATTTTTTTTTTTATAAGTTTTCTCGGATCGTTTAATAACAGCTAATTGATCCTCTACCAATGATTGCTGTAGAGAAAATTTTGATTTCAAATCCGAGCTTGCGCTTTGATCTAGTTCATCTATGGTTTGTGATTTGCTTTTCTCTTCAGACTCACTATCATCTTCCTTTTCAAATTTTTCAATATTTGATTGATTTTGCAGATTCAAAAATGCGGTGAAATCTAAGTCATTGTCGCTATCGTCTAATAATGGATTCATAATTAACTTCACTTATTCGCAGATTCACCATTTATACTAGTGTGTTCATCATTCGTTTTTATAGATGATTTTACATATCATCACCAAAAACCCAATGTGATGAGATGATATGGATTTTTTGAAGAACAAAAAAAAGATTCCTTCTCACACAAAACGCAACGGTCAGGAAGCACTGCGAAACGCGGCGCGTTAAATAAAATTCGTTTTTTTTTTTTTTTTTTCTTACTAAAAAAAAAAAAAAAAAATTAGAAGAAACGCGATTTATTTTGTTCACATATACAGATCAATAAAGTATCCAAGTGACTTCAAATTCATCACCTTGAACATTTACCACTCAAAATTTACCTATTATTTTTTTTTTTTTTTTTTTTTTTTTTTTCATGTCAATATAATTCAATTTCAATGACTCAAAGTATACCGAATACTTCCTTGTCAGATTCAACAACTGATATTGAGATAAGCGCTGAAACCATAGCAAAAAAAACCATGATCTCTCCAATAAAATCTGAATCTACTACACTGAAACAAGAAGCTATTGCTTCAGAAGCTCAATCATTTGAAAGTGAAGATATTGAATTTTTAGGGGAAGGAGTAAATGAATCATTTGAAACTCCATCACTGCCGTTACATTTAGATCACGAAAAAGATAGTGACGGTAAAGCAGGAAAAAGTGGCAAAAAAAGAAGTAATGTTAATAGCAGCATTTTATCTTCTAATTCTAACTCCAGTAATCCACAAAAGTCTCATGTGCTCCGCGCTCTTGAAAATACAGATGATAAAAGCAGTGAAGAAGACGCAACTTCCACACCAAAGGTTTCAAGCAAAGAATTGAAGGATAAAATGAAATTGGAGAGAAAAATTAAAAGAGAACAAGAGGCAATGGAAAGAAACAAAAAGAAACAATTGGAGAAGGAAGAAAAAGAACAAAGAAAACAACAAAGAGAGAATGAGAGAATTGAGAAAAAACAAAAAGAAGAAAGAGAAAAAGAACTTAGAAGACAAAAACAAGAAGAATTAAAGAAAAGAAGACTTGAGGTAGAACAGCGAAAATCTGAAGAAAAAGAGGCTAAAAAGAGAAAACTTGATGAAGAAAGAAATTTGAAAAAAAAGAAATTAGAAGAAGAAAAGCAAAGAAAAGCTGCGGAAAGAACAGCAAAGGAGAAGGCTAAACATGAAAAAATCGAAGCTCAAGAAAGAAGCCAATTGAAAATTTCCAATTTTTTCACTATACTGAAAAAGAAGATTGTTGCTCAAGAAAAATCCAATGATTATGATACTTTTTTTTTGAAATTCTATGTGAATGATAGATGTTTGTTAGCGTTCAACGGAAAACTTGATAATAAGGAGTTATCAAATTCCAAGAGTTTGTTTGACTCATTGATTTTACCCTCTAATAGTAAAACCCAACACAGCACTGAATCGGTGAAAAATTGGTTGACTAATGATTCTTATGGCAGCAAAGAAATTGAAATTGAATCTAATCAAGCAATTACTGCAGAAGCCCTTGTAAAAACAATAAATGAGGGAACAACAGATGAAAATACAATTATGACTTGTTTGAATAAAATTCCAGTGAAGTATTTGCAGTTTTATGAAAATGTGAGGCCCGCCTATTGTGGTACTTTTTCTAAAGATTGTAAAGTTTCCATGAAATCACCTTTTTCCAGAATCGATGATATTGATTATGATTATGATAGTGATTTTGAAATAGGTGATGATGAAGAAGGGGAAGAAGTTGATGATTTAGAAGAAGATGAGGATGACGATATGAGTGAAGAGGAAGATGATATGACAGGTTTTGTTGAAAATGATAGTGATCGCCCAATTTCAAGAAAGATCATGAGTGAGCTTACACCATCAGTCATTATAAACAATGATAAAACTAGTGATGACGTTTCTAAAAAATTATTTGAAGAAATGAGTGCTGATATTTTACTTGTGGGGGTTGAAACACCAATAGATCCATTTAAAAACTATTGGGGAAAATCTAATTGCCCTACAGTACAAAATGAAACTTCTTTATCCAAATCGAGTTCTAATGAGACAGCTATAAATAAAAGCCCTTCAAAATCTCTGGAAACTAATATAAAATCACCAAATACTTTACAAATACGGAAAAAACCAAAGGAAATAGTTCAAGATAAAGATCATTTAAAAGGAATTGTCCAATACATCCAAGAGAATAATGATTTGACATTGGCTACTTTAGTTGAAATGGTTCAAAAGAAATTTTCCCAGCACACTAAAATTAAGATTAAAAATACTGTTCAAACTGTTGCTTCTAAAAAAATGAGTGACAAAAAATGGATAATTAATGATCAATATAAGGAATTGCTTACTTAATCAGATCCTAAAAATATGATAATGATGTAAATACACAACATGTTGTACTTTTTTTTTACTTCTTTTTACGGGCTGGTTCCAAGTTTTTATTACTATTGTTATTATTTTACTTTGTTTTTGTCTTTATTTAATTTAATTTTTTTTTCTATCTTTTTTCATGGATTCTCTTTCTCTTTGTTCTTTTTCTTTGTTCTTTTTTTCCTTAATCTATATTATTAGCGTATTCTTTTTTCTGTTTGGTTTTGATAAATTGAGCTATTTTATTCGTCATTTTTTTTTACTGTTTCTTTGATAATATCTACTTACATACATTATTTGATCATTTTTCATTTTTTTTTTTCGCCGCACATACATATAAACTATAGATCTTTTTTTACCTTTCTGATAAGCCCACACAAGTTTGAGTAATTTAATTTTCAACATTAATTTGCTCACAATGGTTATTGAGCTATTTTTTTTTTTTTTTTTTTTTTTTTTTTTAAGGATCCTATTATTAATTTTGGTTTGTGTTATGATAACTTACGATAGAAATATTGCAAATCAAACCTGAAATGCAATTAATATATGCCATGTACAAAATATTTAATATACAAGATTGTGAAGATAAAAGATGTATTATTAGGGATACTATGTTATGGCAATTTAACCATCTATATAAATCATACATATCAAATCAAATCAAATTTAAATAAAAGGACTCCTCTTTCTTTTTTTTTTTTTCTTGTTTTTTTAATTTTTCATTTTCTTCATATTTTTTCTTGAAAATTTTTATGTTATAAGAAAGAAATAAGATTGCTATAAAACGGTCGATAACAATATTTGACAAAAAAACTGTACTGGGTGCAAAATCAAAACGTCATTTATAATACCATACCATTTGTTTATAAATATACATTTTAAACACATATATATACATACATTATGCATTATGACATAACTTAATCCTGTTTTTGTTTTTTTTGTTTTTTCTCCCCGAAAATCCGTCCCGTTTCTCTCGCGGTCGAAATTAACATCCCCTCCTTTTGAAAGTATCCAGAATTATGGTGCTTTTTCACATGGTTCTTGTTCAATTTCCTTAATAAATAGAATTTATTGTTCACTATTTAATAAAATAATTTATACGAAAAAAAAAAAAAAAATTATTCTGATTATTCACTATATTTAAATAGCTACAACAACAAATTTGCCCAAAACTTTGTCATTATAATCATGTCTGCTCCAAATATCCATGATGACGCCCATTCCAGCAATTCTCTGGATTACCTCAAATCCACTACCCATGGAACTTCTAATGTGGTGAGAAATCAACCAGCTCCAATACCTCACATGAATGCTAATACAAGCTTTTCCCGTCAATTTCAAACCCCTCAAGAAGCTGGTTCTCAAAAATTTAGAGCCGGTTTGGGTGAGTTCTTTGGCGGTTTTGGTCAAATCCCGTGTTTCTTGTGCGTTTGCTCAAATCCATATAAAAATGTCGATGCTGGTAATGTTGGATTAATCACTAGGTTTGGAGCTTTATCAAGAGTGGTCGATAGTGGGGCTGCTTACGTCAATACTTGGGTTGAATCATTAAGAGTCGTCAATATTAGAATTCAAACCTCAGAAATCCCTCATCAAGATTGTTTAACTAGAGATAATATCAACGTTAAAATTTCTTCGGTGTTGACTTTCCGGATTGTGGACCCTCAAAGAGCAACCCTTGAAGTTGAAGATGTCCATTTCTCATTGGTAAATAGAACTCAAACTACTTTAAGAGACGTCATTGGGGCTCGTAGTTTACAAGATATCATTGAAAGAAGAGACCAAGTTGCCATTGCAATTTCTGAGCATATCAGCCCTGTGGCTGAAAGTTGGGGGGTCCATGTTGAAAGTATATTAATTAGAGATATCCATTTACCAACTGGGGTTTCTGCTTCTTTATCACGTACAGCAGAATCTCAACGTCTTGGGGAAAGTAAAATCATCATGGCTCAAGCTGAAGTTGAAAGCGCAAAATTGATGAGAAAAGCAGCTAACATTTTAAGTTCCGAAGCTGCAATGCAAATTAGATACCTTGATGCTATGGAAAATATGGCAAAAACTTCAAATAGTAAGGTCATCTTTATGCCTTTTGCTTCTCATCATGAAACTTCAAAATCTGGTTATAATTTATCTCAACATAAACCAATAATCTCTGGTAAACAAAAAGTTGTTGAATTCAAAGAAGAAGATGAGGAAGAAGAAGGTGATTTAGAAGCATCTCCATTGATTCCAAATACTTTTGATCAAACATATAATTCCTCTGACTTCACAGGCTCTGATGTTCAAAATGCCATGAAAGCATCTATTTTACAAAATTCTCTTTAATGAAATGTTTTTTCTCTCTCTCGCTCTTTGATTTCTTTTGATTAAAGATTGAATTTTTTTTTTTTTTTTTGCTCTTTGTTTTTTGTTTGTTGAACTTGTTTGGTTTCTTTTAATGCTATAATATCTATATCAAGACTTTTCTTTTCTTTAAATTTTTGTTTCGTGTCAATGATATTGAATTCTATTTTTAAAAACTCCTGTCAATGAACATTAAATTTCATGTTTTGATAATTCCTTTCAGATTATTTATTTGTCCCATTTGTAAATAGACAGGCCTTTGATACACTTTAAAAAGAGTCTTTAAAAGAATTTGGAATAAATCTTTTGTATCCTACGTAATTGAAATCTGAAATTAATAATCAATGCATTATAATTAATAAAGTAAAGCAAATATTTAAGCAAAAGCAACAAATGAACTAAAAAAGAGCAATATATATATATATAAAGGAAAAACCATACCATTGAAATTGAAATTGAAAATAAAGTGTAAGCCTGTTGCCCATATTCTTTTTTTTTTTTTTTTTTTTTTGTATCATTAAAACATACCAATTAAAATAGCTAGTGCAAGTGAATGGGTAAAATGGGGAATACTAGTGATAATTTTTTTCATAAATTAGCACAGTTAATGATGCTAAAAAGCAAAAAAAAAAAAAAAAAAAAAAAAATTATTAGCAATAAAGAAAAAAAGAAAAAAAAAAAAAAAAAAAAAAGAAGAAATGGAATTGAAAGTGCAGTTTTTGAAGATAAATTTGATTGATAGTAGTATCTGTTTCTTATTTCTCTTTTCTAGTCTTCTGCTTCTTCAGATGAGATTAGATTGGATGCTAAGTTTTTTGAGAAACTAGATCTTTTTAAAGAATTATTAGTACTTCTTTGAAAAATTTCCCTGTTAGTTTTTCCAGCAGTTTTATTCACAAGACTTTTTGATTTGGGTTTTGAATTGTTGCTAACATTGCTAACTTTTGATTTGGATCGGGTATTTTGGGAGCTGTTGAATTTTGGCTTCCCAGGATTTGCAGACAAGGATGACACTGATTTATTTGGGCGATAGACATAACCAGGATATACAGACTTGTGAATATCATTCTCAATCTCACTGTATTTTCTAAACTTAGATTTCAACGCATCATCTTCTGAAACCCATAACATAGAAATAACCTGGCACATTGAGGCATGGTTAAACTTGATGGATTTATAATTTTTCAAAATTCTATAATTTCTCAAATATGAGTAGCGCTCTTCATTATTTGCATAATAATTATTCTTGAATTTCAAAAATGAAGTTTTCTGAACGTATTTATCTTGAGCAGAATAGAATTCATCTAACCCATTTTTTTTATGATAAATAGATTCATCTTCAGTATTCAAATAAATAATGTCTTGTTCAATAATATTTAAAATTGAAGATTCATCTAGTTTGATAAATTCATTATACTTTGCGAACAGAAGTTTTAAGAATGATTCATAATAAACAATTATTAAGTCATTAAGTGACATTAAAACCATCAAAACCATAGCGACTCTAATCATAGCTGTACGATAAAGCATAAACATATTCAAAGGCCTTTTAATATGTTCTGGTTTCTTGGATGCACATTCATTGATATCAAAGGCTTTAAAAAGATCGAAGTGCATTAAATTTTGAAGATTTTTTGCTTCGAAATATCGATCCTCCAAAAGTTCTTCTAAAAGATAATCAATTTGTGTATTGTTAACTCGATTTTCAACTGAAGAAATTATTTCCTCACCACACGAACTTTTAACTTGATAAAATACACCATCATGAGTTTCAAGAATTGGAAATCGTGCTAAAAGCCTTTTATAAAAATCTTCTGGTCTATTGATAGCCTCAATTCCAGGATCATTTTTTTTTTCAAATTCAATCAACAGACAAATAATTCTGATTTTAGGTAACAAATTGATGGGAAAGCAGATATCATCACCAGTGTTCGATATTTTAAAGCGATATCTGTTATAAAGTATATCTAAACATCTTTTGATTTCATTAGTTTTTAAATTTTTACTCTTTCCCAACTCTGAGATAAGGTTAAAACGTTCTGAATCGATCGGGGATCTTTTATAGAAATCAATAAACTTTGCATTTATTGTATGAGAAAAATTATCGCCAACAAGAAGCTTTGGTTTAAAGATTTCTTCTTCATTTATATTATTATTTTCAAAAAAAAGCCTTTTCTCTCCAGAATCAGACTTTAGCGTACTCTTAGTTACTTTTTCTTTTAATTGGAATTCCAATGGCTGGCTCAGTGAATTTGATGAAGATACAGTCCTTCTTTTCTTCACACGAGTTTGCAATAATTCTTTTTGTAATTTCAGGCCAATATTTTTATTGAAATCGAGTTTTTTTATTTCCAGCAAATCTGATTTCAATATTTTGTTATCATCAATGCCTAAGTTATTCCATGAAGAGTATGATCTATCAAGTCCTTGCTCAATTTCAATAGCTGTAAGATCAATACATTCACTATTATCATAGCAAAGTGGATTTATAGAAGCTGGACTAAGAACTGGCAAAGAAGCAGATCTAATACTTTTTTCAGCATGAAAACTAGCTTCTGGGTGCAGAAATAATATAGGTAATGCTAAAGAACTTTGAGGAATTCTTTCATCACCGAAGTTTATATTATAAATGGGGGAGTTGAATGTGTTATTGTAGGAGGGAAAGCTAAGGAAAGATTGAAGTTCATCATAGGTGGTGGAAGTTGATAGAAGGGAATCTTGTCTATCAAACATAGAATCAATGGAAGTGGAAGGAGTCAAAGGATTTTCAATTGAAATATCTTCAAAATTAGAGGTCGAAACACTGCTTTGTAAGCTGGTTTGTTCACTAATATCAAAACAAAAGTCTTGATAATCGTATAAATGATTAGAAGCAGTTCTTTTATTATAATTGTTGACATCAACTTGAGTAGCTTGTTCTTTAAAATTTTTAGCGCTGTTCGAATTCAGTTGCAAAACAAAATCAGACTTGGACAGAAAATCATTTTGATCGACGTTATGAGCTAAATCGAGCAAGTTTGAAGCTAAATCAGCAGTCGAGCTCCTCATTATTATTTATTTAAAAGAGGAGCGCTGTATAAAAAAGATCAGAAAAATATACTAAAAGGGAGAAAGGATAGACCCAAAGAAGTTAAATAATTTATTTAATTAGGGAAAGGACGAGTCTTTTTATATATATAAATACATGTTCCTAGTAATGTAGAAAAATCTATAATTTTATAATATATTCATATGTATATACACACACAGTCAAAATAATGTACGAACAAAAAGGGCGGGTCATAAAAAAGTTAAAAAAACTAATTTTTGTTGTGGCGGCTAACACTCCCCCTCCTCTCTCTCTCTGTCTCTCTCTCATTCCCTTCTTTCCCTCTTCCTTATCTAAAGTATGAAGGGGTTCAATTAAGATTAACTTGATTTTATTTTTCTCTCACTTTCTTTTTTTTTATTTTTATTTTTTTTTTGGTAAATGAAATTGCTAGATATTAACATACATTATTATTATATATATAATATGTCATGCTTTTACATGTATATTAGTTATTTTATAAAAAAATTTTCTGAGGAAAGAAAAATCCGAAAGCGAGAAAGAATGATTTTCCTCTATATGCATGTTTCGTCCCCCGCTCATCGCATTCCTTTACAGCTGCAGTAGTACATGTTGTTAACTTCAAAAAAAAAAAAAAAAAAGAAAAAAAAAAATTGTGATGGCGCAATTAAGTGCTTATAGCTGTATTGCCATGTATATGTCAATCTAATTTTGATTTTTTCTTGAAAGATCATGATTGTTGCACAATTATGCATATCAGACGGACTTAAACTCATAATCGATTATGTAACACATTCCACGTGCATGATTGTTATTTTTTTTTTCTTTTCTTTTCTTTTGTTTTTCTCTTTTCTTGTTACTTTTATAAGGAACGACATATACATGTTTGGATTATATTAAATTAATCAAATTAGTGACTAATATTTCAAAGAGAAATACAATGAAAGTTTCTGATCTAATGGATCAGGATCCAGTATCATTAACCCAACCAAATGTGTATTTTCTTCCCTCTCCGTTAACTTCTTTTCAATCGGATACAAATGAACTTCTTATAAAACTCCATCAAAACCATTTACTAAAACAATTTGGCCTTTCTTCTTCAATTCTAAATGATGAACAGAAAAAGGAGATTGATGGGGAAAATTCTTTGGCCGACGAGCAGCTTATTAAATTGTTTTATTGGAATGCTAACTTATCAACAAATAATCCACATTTATTGGCACAGCATTATATTCCCAAAAACATGCTTTTAATGAATACAAAAGAATCACTCGCTCATGTCAGCGGGAAATTTGATTCTTTGAATGAACTTGTATCAATGTATGAAAATGAAAACAATTCATGTAATGGTAAAAAATTCAACGTTTTAGTATTGGCAAACAATTCAAAAGAAATTGATTTTATTGAAAGTTTATTGATAGGAAGGTTTGTAAATTATAAAAGATATTCTGGAAGTAAACTATATGAAACAAAAACTGATCAATTGTTAAATCCTATAGAACTGGAATCTAAAAAAATACGAAAAACAGATTCAAGCTCTGGCGTTTCAACTCAAAAGAGAGGATTTAATGCAAAAGATGACCCATATTTAATCAAAAGATTGAAAAGAAGACATAAAAGAGTGATGAAATACATATCTAGCAATAATTATAATCATAATTATTGTCTTACTTTACACTTGATATCAATTAATCAACTCAAATTCCAATTTTTTACTAGCAACAACCCTGGCGTCGAGTTTAACTTTGTGAAATTGGACAATACCCTTGCATTTGATTATATTATTTCTTTCAATAATTATTTAAATTACGACCATTATCATTTGAAGTCTATAAGAGAAGGTTATATAGATCCTGAAACAAAAGATTATACGCTTTACAGTCAGCCTTTGCCAGTAATTCACTTTTTGGCTGGTGGGTCAATAGAACATGCAACATTAGCCGCCCATGAATGGCTAGTCTCAAACAACCTAATAGATGACAATGCAAATCACGATGAGAAATATATTGATGAGAGAGATATGAAAATTGATTTCGATTCTTATGACATTTCAATATTGTTACTAATTATAAAGCTATATCTTGTTGGTCGTCAGTTTTACGTTGGGGATAGAGAACTATATGACTCTGGCGACAAACTTAACTCAATGAAATCTTGGATTTTTGACAATGACTTGGGTAGTAGTTCAGTACCATCAAATTTGTCCAAATTTTCAGAAGTGCCAGAATTAAAATTAGCAGAAGATGGTTTGAAATTTAAAGATTATATGGAATTCTATAAATCACATGTTGAAAAATCCAAATCTCAGCAAGGATATGAATCATTTAAATTAGATCCCTTAAATGAGTCAACACAAGCTGAAATCGAAAAAGTGAATCCGGGATATCTTGAATTCAAAGCTGATGAATCACTTGGCCAATCTTTTGACTTGTTATTGAAAAATGCATCTATTTTCGATAAGTACTCAAAGCATATGCAAGACAAATCTATGAGGATTGGTGTCCAAGATATCATTTGTAATACGAACACATCAAATGAACCGCCAAACAAAAAATTCAAGCTTGATATTGAAGAATCAGAGCTACTCAAAGTTGATTCAAATACTGTGAGAGAAATTAATATTAGTCTTGAAGCTCTTTCTCAAACATATTTCAAACAATTAAAGAAAGATTTTTTATCGTACCAATCATTGAAAGACTATCCAGTTTCATATGAACATTATCAAAAGTATTTGGCGACATTTTTGAAACAAAGGCATGAAAGTCTAAATAAATATAGTCTTCTATTTCGTAACAAGTTACAAAAAGAGAGTTTGATTGGAAACATCATTCAATCAAGAATCGATAAAAATAATGCTATATCAAAAGGCATATTTTCAGAACAATTAGAATTGAAAAAACTGTTGATGAGAGAAGAGAAAATTTATGAAAGAATAATAAATGAATATAAGAAATTCAAGAGCATTGAAGAAGTTCTGTTGAAAAAAATTGAAATTTTTGAAAGATATTTGCTGAAAAATTCTGAAATATATGACCCTAATAATGCCAAAATAGGGTTGATTCCACATAGTAAAATGGAAGAAAAATTGTTGGAAGATGTTGCATTTGAGATTATAAAAAGAAATGAAACCAAAGTAGAAAAAATAAATAAAAATGAAGATACTGCTAAAGCTAGCGAAAATGAATCAATCAAGCTTAAAGAACTGGATTCAAAGAAAGAAATTGATGAAATCAAAGACAATATTGATGAATCTCCATTAAAACAATTTATTCACTATTTGAATCTCAACGATTTTCAGAAACTAGAATATGACAAGACCTTGGGAGAACTATCTTCACCTCAACTTACAGAAACTTCAACTTCAAGTTTTCAAATCACTGAAGAGACATTTGCTGCTCAAGCGAAGATAATTGAATTTCTTGAGTCAAAGTCATCAGAATACGAAATGGAATCAAACGAACTATCTGAGAAAATCGATGATTTGCGTGTAATTTATCAAACTAACAGTTCAAATGCCTCAAGACAAATAGAAGTGATTAGGAATTTGGATTCTCAAATCAATTCAATTCAAGATGTTTTGAATTACAGTGCACATTATTTGAATCTAAAGTCAAAAGCATTAGAATTTGAAATTGATTCAAATAATAATATTGAAAATTCAAACTCTTCAACAAAAGAAACTGGGATCAATAATTTGAAGTTTTCAAATGAATCTAAATTCAACATACTAAAATTTCAAAATTTGCAATCTCAGAAATCTTTTTTGAAGACTTACATGCATGCTATGAAAACAGCCAAGAAACTAAATCAAAATAACAAAGCATCAAGCAACAGTACCAATTCTGGAAGTGGGTCAAGTTCAAGCAGTAGAGGGAGATCTACTGGAAACAGCTTGAATAATGGAAAGTCAAATAGTGGTAAGAGGAGATATAATAGGTCGAACTAATTTCATTGTATTATAACACATGTATAACAATCTCATAAAGGAGCTTTCTCTGGTTCATATTAATTCATTTGTTTTTAAATATTTAATTCATATTTTTTTTTTTTTATTTTTCATTTGTGAGGGACGTTTTTTTTTTTTTTTGTTTTTGTTTTTACATTGGAGATCTGGTTTTATTTTTCATATTTCATTTGTCTTTTTGACATTCTATTCTCTTATTTTTTTTATAAAATGTAAATAAAAAAGAAAAAAAAAAAACATAAAGTATTGAGTTTTAAAACTGAATATGAATAAACTACAAGGTAAAATGATCTGGATTTGGTTTATCACATATTTAAAACTTTAATGATAAAACTAATATATTCCGATCACATCTTGTGTTTACTTTTTTTCAATTTTTTCCCCCAACTTCCGCATCGCAAAATTGCTCGTTGGGGAGAAAACTATTTTTTTGACAAAACAATTGCTCTACAAGATTTGACACATTAGAACTCAATAGAAACCCAAAGAATCATAATATAATTTTTTCTAGATTATTCTATACTAAACCCTTCTCCTCCATTAAAAGAAAAAATGATGTGACCAGGAGATTTAAAAGAGCAAACTTTATTCTAGATATTTCTAGAATTTTCTTTGCACTAACTTTGATGGTTTATAAATAAAGACAAAGACGACATTTATAATTTGAAATGATTTAATTGTAATATTTTTTGTTATATTATTTACCATAATAAAATCTGATCTACTTTTTTATTTATTTATTTAATACTTCAAATTTCCTAAGAAAAACAAAACCACTACAATTTCAACTATCATGTCTTACTTTTTTAATGCACCATTTTGGGATTTCAATGATGAATGGGGTAATGGATTTTTCGATTTTGATGATTCAGTCAGACTTTCTCCAAGAATCCTGAGAAGAAGAATTGGAGATACCAATGATGGGGAAAGATCTATTGCAAGACAACGTGGCGGTAGTCAAAGAAAAGATTACGACAATAATAGAGCGTTAACATCCAATGGATTTTTTTTCAATGATTCTTTGTTTCAACCAAGTTTTGATTTCATTCCTCCAACCGATTTAGTTGAAAAAGATACTCATTATGAAATTCATGCCTCAGTTCCTGGTATCCCATCCGACAAAATTAAGTTGGATTTTGATAATAAGAAAAATGAATTGACCATTAGTGGTGAAGTTCCTGAAACTGTTGTTAAAAAGGATGAAACCGACAGACATTATAAAGAATTGAAGACGGGATCATTTGTGCGTAAAATTAGATTTGCAGATGAAGTTATTTTGGATGAAGATAAAATTAATGCTGACTACAAGAATGGTATTTTATCCATCAATGTTCCAAAGATGAAACCATCAGAAAAGCATCAAGCTACTAAAAGAATATTGATCAATGACACTTCTGATGCTAATGATGACTCTAATGTTAAATTATAAAATCTTGGTTGGTGGTATCAAACTAAAGTAGTAGCCCTCGAATAAGCTCTACTTGTTCTATAGTAAAAGTTCTAAAACTAATTTGAATCTTGCCTCATGAAATGTATATAATATGGAAATAATGAAAAATAGTATAGTAATGTGAAAATGAAAAAAAAAAAAAAAAAAAAAAAAAAAAGATGCTTAATGAAATATAATGAAATATAATGAAATATAATGAAATATAATGAAATATAATGAAATATAATGAAATATAATGAAATATAATGAAATATAAATATAATGAAATATAATGAAATATAATGAAATATAATGAAATATAATGAAATATAATGAAATATAATGAAATATAATTAAAATAACAAATATAATAATGAATAAATGAACAAATTTACTTTTCATTTATTTATTATAAAAGTGTAGGATTTAAAGAATATAATTCCACAAAATAAGCTATTCTCGCTATCTTCACGTGACAAACGCTAAAGTTTTTTCTTTTTTTTTTATTTTTCTTTTCACTTCTTTCCCTTAAATTTATTTGTGCTCCTTTTTTTTTTTTAGTGTTTCTCATGAAATATTTTTTATTTTCTCTTCAAGTTACTAATTTCTTTTATTCCTAAATTTTTGTTGATATCAAGTTTTATATATTCATCACAAAAGAATAATCATGGAATTAAGTAAATTATTCGAGGAATATTCAAGAGTTACTCAAGAAAATCTGCAGCTTAGAGAAGATTTGAAAAAAGTGATAGAAGAAAATGAAAATGACATAATAAAGATCAAAGATCAATTTGAATTAGAAAAACAAAAACTTCAATCGAATTTGAAATCTATTCAATCTGAAAACTCGGATTTACATAATAGATGTACCGAATTAACCAAACAAAATTTCCAAGTTCAATTAGAACATGCAAAATTAAAAGATAAAATAGAAAATCAACTTGACTTAAGTTTCACTTTCAATCAAATTCAAATGACAGAAAAAAAACTTGGAGAAGTTTTAATTTCAAATTTAAAAGATCATTTTCAAAAATTGAATGGAGCGCTTAAAAATTTTGATGTTGAAAATAGTGGCGAAATACAATCAAAACAAATCCAAGAACCTGAAAATGACAATCAAGTTAATGATAATAATAAAACTCAAAGGGGAGCGGTTGAAGGAGGAGCTTCCAAACCAATACAGATAGATGTGGATGATGAAGATGATAAAGAAGATGGAAGAGAAGAAGAAAAAGAAGAAGATGGGGATGTTCCAATGAACGAGACTTCTCGAGAAATCCAGCAACACATATCATTTACTGAGTCAGGAAAAGGTCCTGCAAATGCTGTTGATGTTTCTGAAGATGAAGATCAACAAGTTGAAGCAAGTGAAGAACATAATGATACATTACAAATTAATAACAATTTAGAAAGATCACCAAACAAAGTCATTGATTCTTCAGCGTCTCAACATGAAGAAACCTCGGATATTGGTATACCAAACAATCAACAAGAAGAACAGCAAGAACAGCAAAATCTTAGAGAACAAGGGGAACAGCAAGAACAGGAACCAAAACAACAACCAGACCATCAACAACAACCAGACCATCAACAACAACCGGCCCATCAACAACAACAAGAGAAACAATCAGAACAGCAACCAGAACAACAACCAGAACAACCAGAACAGAATAAAGACTCTTCTACAGAAACAGAAACTATTCAACAAAACCAAGACCAAGAGGAGAATAATGAAAAGAAAACTGAAAACAATAATTTGAATGCAGCTGATGATGCAATTCTCAACCCACCTCTATCTCCTAAGTCTCTTCAACTCACTATTGAGTCAGAAGCTCAATCTACTCAGCCATTAACTCAAGAAGCTGAGACACCAATAAATAATAACCATGCCAATTTACTTAGGGAGCCAAGTTATAATGACAGTATTATATCTGAAGGTATGGGAAGTCCATTATCTAAGCATAATAATGCTATTGATACAAATAATGAATCAGATGCATCTGCACCATTAAATAAAAAGAGAAAGAAGAATCCTACAAAGAAAAATCTTGATGAGAATAATTCAATCACTGTTAGTCTTATTAATAAAGAAAATCAAAAACAAAAGAGTTTTTATCGTGTGAAAAGTAGTGTGGGATTCCATAAATTGATGAAAACTATTGGAAAGAAAAACAGGATACCAATTGAGAGAATCCGTTTCTTTTTAGAAGATGGCACAGTTATTATTCCTTCTTTAACTCCTCAAAAGATGAATTGGGGTGAAAAAGGAACGGTGTACTATAAATTTGTTGAAAATGATCTTGAATGCATGGAAGGTCGTTTTATGGGCCTGTAAGTAAGAAAAAAAAAAAAAAAAAAAAAAAAGAAGAAAACAAAGAGCAAAAACAAGAACAAAATATGATTTGGTAGGGGGTTTTCAATTTATTTTATTTTTAGTTAGTCAAAAAGTTAGATTTTTTGGGATTATAATTGTAATTTTTCATTTTTCATTTTTCAACAATTTATTCCTTGACAATATTTTTTTATTCAGCGTTTATTTTTAATTTCCCATTTTTTTTTTTTTTTTTTTTTTCTAATTGCTTGAATAAGCAATAGGTGAAATTCAGGATAAGTAATATTAATTTTAAACTTATCTTTAAATCAAATGGTAATCTAACAATAGTCTTAGGGATGATTTATGATAACAACCATAGATGAAAATCGCAACCACCTTATTAGATTTGTCACCCTGTTTTTAAAAATAATTTCGTAGTGTTTTTTTCCTTCTCTTCAAAAAAAAAAAAAAAAACAAAGCAAAAAAAAAACTAAAATAAAAATTAGGAGAAAACAATCCTGGTAATACAAGACGACCAAAACAAGGTAGCAGCAATTCTTTTACTTTTATTTATTCATCAATTACATTGTTATCTTAGTAAATCATATCATTTATAATCACTAGGAGCTTGTATTTCTATTTTATTTATTTATTTATTCATTTTTTTTTTTTTTCTGGTCTGTAATTTTCTGCTTTCTTTTCTCCCCCTCCCTTCTCTTATACAAATTTATTATTATCATCGAGAAGCAAACAAACAAATAAAAATATTGAAAAAAAAATAAAAAATAAAAAATAAAATAAAGAATTGAACAACAATGCCTTTACCTCAAGAATATATCGAAGAACTCAATGTTCTTAATAAGAAAATTGCTCAAGAAGAACCCATTGATGTTTTGGAATACTGTGCTAAATATTTCAACAACCGTTTGGCACAAAGAAATAACAACAATAATAATGATAACAATACTAGTAGCTTGAACGTCAATCCGTTTGCTTCAGGAACTGCTAAATCAACAAACTCAGTAAATTCCAATTCAAATGATAGTTCCAAAAGTAGTGGAGGATTATTTGATCCTAATTACTCATTTGATTCTAATCCAGACCCTCATTCTTCATCTGGTGATAACAACAACAATAATAATAATAACAATAATGGCAATGATAATACGGCGGTAATTACTCAACAACAGCCATTGTTCAAAAACTCTTTCACTTCAAATACTGATTTCAATTCCATCAATCAAGCATCAAGTTTAGTTTCTTGTCGACGCTCATCAGTTTCTGCAGAAACCATTAATCCAAATTCATTACAAAATGATGATTGGAGTCCACCATTTTTTCCAAAATCAAAAGAAGAAATTGAGATATTGAAAACTTTTGCCAAAAAAAGTTTTTTATTCAAAAATCTTGATTATAAAGCCCTTGATACTGTTATAAAAGCATTTATTAAACAAACTTTCAATAGTGGTACAAATATCATTGTTCAAGGAGATTTTGATTGTGATTATTTATATTTAATTGAAAAAGGTAATGTTGATTATGTTATTGATGATAAAAAAATTTCAAGTGGTGGACCAGGTGAAGCATTTGGTGAATTGGCTTTAATGTATTCCACTCGTCGTGCTGCTACTGTTAAAGCAACTTCAGATATGGTTACTTGGAAACTTGATAGAACTACATTTAAAAAAATTGTTTATGATGTTGCTTTGAAAAAAAGAGTCATGTATGAAAATTTCTTGAAAAACGTTCCAATTTTAAAAGGTCAATTGGATGATTCTCAACGTTCTAAATTAGCAGATGCTTTATCCACAGAAACTTATCAACCAGGAACAGAAATCATTAAAGAAGGGGATGTTGGAGAAAACTTTTATTTTATCGAAGATGGTGAAGCAGAAATTAGAAAACAAAAAGAAGGTTTGGTTGGGGTTTTGAAAGAAAATGATTATTTTGGGGAAATTGCCCTTATAAATGATTTACCACGTCAAGCTACAATTGTTGCCAAAACAGAATGTAAAGTTGCAACTTTGGGCAAAAGTGGGTTTCAAAGATTATTGGGTCCTGTTGTTGATGTTTTGAAGAAAAACGATCCTAGAAATAAATGAATCAAAGTACAGAAAAGACAATTGTTGTCTATTATGAGTCTTAATGATGCCTACTTTTAGTTTTTTTTTTTTTTTATAAATACTGTAGTTTTTTTTTTTTTTTTTTTTTTGCCTTTTTTGTACTGTTTTGGTGGTATTACTTATTATTAGTTTTAGTTGACCATTTTATCTTGATATATTTATCCTTGTGAATTTGGTGTATCTATTTTATTTTTTCTATTATTTTATTTTATTTAATTTTTTTTTATCATTTTACTTTAATTTACTTTATTTTATTTTATTTTTTTTCAATATGGAATGAATCGAATTCATTAGTTTTAAAACTTTTAGCATAAAAGCATGTAACAATATAAATATCAGATAATATATAACTTCGCACATACAGTTCGTGCTGCGTAACCATTTCTCCTAGTAAAGTAAAGTGGTAATAGTAGTAGAAGCAGTAAAATTTGTGTGTGAGAAGAAACAGAGAGGAAAAAAAAAAAAGAAGAGGAAAAAAAAATTTTTTTTTTTTTTTTTTTTTTTGTGAGATGCCCTAATAATAAAAATCATTTTCAATTTATTTTTAATTTATTTTTAATTTATTTTTTCCAATCATCATCTATAATACATATCTATAATAACAATAAAATCTATTCAAAAATGGGTAAACTTACTACTATGAAATACAAGACAAAACGTCGTACCAAAAATCTTGATCAAATTTATATGGATTTATCAACCAATGAATCGATCCAATCATATAAAAATCAACCATTACAAGAAGATAAACCAGGGTTAGGACAATTTTATTGTATCGAATGTACCAAATATTTCCAAAACGACTCTGCGTTGGCTGGTCATAGAAAGTCCAAGGTTCATAAAAGAAGAGTGAAATTGATCAAAGAAGGACCTTATACTCAATTAGAAGCAGATGCTGCTGCAGGTAATAATCTTGAAAAATTTGTTCAAGCTAAAACTCATATAAATCAAGTTGTTAATCAACAGATTAATTCGGTTGTAGGTGTGGAAAAGAAAAAAGATCATGTCAAAGATAGAACTGGTAATAAAAAAGCCAAAATTACAATTACAATCCCACCTAATAATGATGACAGTATAAATATAGATCAGGAACAAGGTTCTACTGATGATATTCCAGTTGTTGCTGAAAAAATGGATATTGAAAATTGATTAATGTTGTTTTTCATATCTATAGAGAATTGAAAGTAACAAAAATTTCTTCTTTTTAGATGGTAGCTACACTCAATAGTGTTTTCTTTTTTTTTTCTTCGGCATGCTGTTTTTCACTCATTCATAACTAACAAAATTTATTCATTTTGTTTTATATTTTTCTATTTTTGTGTATTTTTGTACTATATACTTTCTTCATATATATATATATATATATATTTCCTTTCTTACAAATTATTATTATCATTTTAATTCGGATTTGATATACATAAAAATCATACAGATAAATTAGTCTCTTTATTGAATGTGGGGGCTATTTTGTATTTAAAATGTTCCATATATAATTACATTTTAATCTTGAGATAAAATACAAAACAACTAACGTTATATTATTACATTAATATTCAGCAGAAAAAAGGAAATAAAAAAAAAAAAAAAAAAAAAAGATGCAGTTACATCATGAAATGAAGTTATACGTGAAGGCATTTGGAATGAATGTTAAATGATTGCAAAAGAATAAATTGTGGAATAAAAAAAAAAAAAAAAAAAAAAAAAAAAAGAAGCAGATATAAATATGAATCATAGACCCCGGATTTGATCATGGAACTAGAAAAAACTTTGAATTGTAATCATGATATTTTGATCCACTAATATATTAATTTAATATTTGGTAAAGTTTGACCATAACATGTTTTAAAAAGATAAATAATGATAAAATAGAAAAAGCAAGATAAGCTTTGTTGGTTCTTCCCTTAATTTTCTTGTTTTTTTTTGTTTTTTTAATTGTTTTTTTTTTCACCAATGATAATAATAATATTATCTCATCTAAATAGGTTCGACTATTCTTCCATCTATACGAAAATGAAACCGCATTTTCATCAAACAAATAAACGATCTTTTTTATTTATTTATTAATTTATTTTTATTATTATTAATGAGAATGTTGGGCCAATTCAGCTTCGATTTTGTTTTTGAATTCTGATTTGGCAAATCTTAAACCACAATAACCACAAGTATTTGGTGCTGGAGTATCCAAATTAATGTAAACTTTTGGATGACCTTGATGAACACCTTTATTACCATTACAAACGGCAACGTTGGTATGTTCAAGATATCTGACTGGTTGTTTATGAATCAATTCCATGGCAGAATAAGCTCTTGGTTGTTCACTTAATTCTCTTTGAACGAATCTAATATCTTTAACAATTTCACTTCTGCTTCTTTGACTTTGAGACCATGGTGCTGCACGATTTGGAGCTTGTTTTAAAACTTCTGATACTCCTTCCGGAAGATTGGTATCTTTGACTTGCACTTTGGTGGAATAAAGACGAGTTCTACTGATAGATCTGGATGAGAAACGAAGCATTTTATTTATATGTTATTTTTTGTTGTTTTTTTATTTTTTCCTATAACTATATTAATATTATTATAGAGTGTTTTGTTGTATTCAATTTAGTTTGAGTTTTTCTGGTATTATTTTTTTTTTTTTGGTTTTTTTTAAAAAAAATAAAAAAAATTAGAATTTTTGGAAATTTTATTGGCTGAAAAAAAACCAATATGGGGGTGCGTAGAGGGTGGCGCATGTGACCCGATGGGTTTTTTTTTCAACATGAAAGAATTCACCACAAAAACATTATTTAAAATCAACAATTTTTAATTACCTCCTTTTTCATTATTTTCTATTGTGTTTATTATTAGCAGTAGTAGAAGTAGTCAAAACAACAGTAATGGAAATTATTCATAGAAGATTGGAATATATGGAGTTTGATTATTGTTTGACTCAAAATTTCCTATTGTTGTTGATTTATCTTGTATCATTTGCCCATTTACCCTTTGAATCAATCAAAAATCGACCAAAAATCGACATTCTTGCGTCTTCTTTTGGAATTATAAATGTACATATTTACATATACCTTGTTATAATGAAAAAAAAAAAAAAAAAAAAAAAAAAAAAAAAAAAAAAAAAAATCTCTTTTTGATATCGAACTCTTTTCAGGAGGTACCAAAAAAAGAACAACACCGCCACTCAAATTAACTAACAAAATCTTCTTTTTTTTTTTTTTTTTTTTTTTTTTTTTTTAGTGTGTAATTTGTGGATTATTGATTACTTATACATCAGATATAATTCCAACAAGAAGGAATTTAATTATAAATTACTTAGCCGTTTGTTTGGAAATTATCAGTAGCCTCCTCTATTTCATTGCAATGTTTATGGTGAATTTGAATTATTGGATTAAAGGCGACCTGTTATATCTTAAAAAATCAGCGCTGTCATTATCATTTGATGAAGATGAAAATACCATTGATTATTTGAATTTGACTAATTATTTTATAACTGTTACAGTGGTTTCATTTTTGTTAAGTTTGTTTCCTTTGGTATTCATGACCGAACATATCAAAAGAATCAATGTCGTCTTGAGAAAGAATCAAAATCGTCAAATGCAAATGAAGTCAGTTGGAGGCAAAATGATTGTTGAAAATAGGGGTGTCTAGAACTAAAATATGTTGAAGCTTTGAATGATAAAATTTTGTTTGAAGACATTGGTGTAGATATTTTTCTTTGTTTTTGTTTTCACTAAGATTAAAAAAACAATATTTCAACAAAATTCGAATAATAAGTCAGAAATAAAGAGCCACATTTCAACAAAATTTGAATAATAAATATCATTGAAAGCCATATATTTTACAATAAACATAAATTAATAAATTTAAAAGAGAGAATATATATCAGCACAGAAACACTTAATCTTTTTTTTTTTGGTAGAAATGAATATCGGGGTGATTTTAAGGAGTGCAGCAGCAGACACAGCCATTATTTATCACTTTCAGCAATCAAAAATGCTTAAGGTATTACTTTAAAAGTATTATGAAACTTAATTTCTCGAAGAATTTGATAATATCTAAAAGTTGATAATTTCACGACTTGTAACTTTGATTGTGTTAATTAATCACAGGTTCGATTGCCTTTGTGGTTTTTTTTTTTTGTATCAATAATTTCAAATATATATATAATTTAACTAGGATAACCATAAACAAATTGAAAAACAAAAGAATTACCATCTCAAACTAATCCATAAATTATAAAAAAGGTGCTATTGATGTTCAAATGGATGGGCACTAATATAAACACAAAATATACACCGGAATATGATTATGTCACATGGCTATCCTCGGTATTCAATTCTGCACTGTTTTTTTTTTTTTGATTCAATATTTTGTTTACGCCACTAACAAGATGATATGACTTATCGTTATTGTTATTATTATTAATAATATTATTATTGTTCGCTAGAAAAAGAAACAACCTCTCCATTGATAATCAATCATGGAAAATATAGTTTCAACTAATAATTCCATTAAATCAAGGCTCTCACTGGCGGTGGGGTCAATCAAAGATCATGAATTTCTTCGAAATTCCGAAATTTTAACTTCAAATGTTAAAAAATTAACAAGTTTAATTCAAGAAGCTTCAGATTTAGAGTTTGTTGAGTATTTACAATTGATATTAGAAACTGAAAAATTGAGATTTTTAAATGGAATAATCCAAAATGAATCATTTAAGATAGAAGAAGAAGAAGAAAAAAAAAATTCATCAAATTGTATTTTTGCATTTGCAAGTAATCATAATAATCCAATTGATAGTAGTGGGACAAGTAAATGTATTGAATCAAGTTTAAGAATATTAAATCATTACAATTTTTTACAAAAAAGAAATGACATTGAAAATTATAATCAACTTAAATTGAAATTAAAACTTGAGATTTTTTCTCAAAGTGCAGTTTTGGCCTTGATTGGTCCAATTTTAAATTTGAAAAAAACTAGATTATTACATTTTATCAATTTGGTTAATTCTCAATTATTACCACCTCTTGAAAATAGCGGTGATTCGACCTCCTCTATTAAACCTCTGCCTTTGAATTATGTCATTCAAAATATGGGGAAGTTGAGAATTATTGAATTTGATCAATTTTTGAATTTGAATGAATGGATAATTAATGAAATTTATAACAAAGATAATGAATTCAATTATTTAAGGATTTTCCCAAAAGTTTTACTAGAGAGACTTTTATTTCAATCTATTTTCGAATACAACATTTTTGCAGTTTCATCATTATACTCAAATATCAGTTTCTCGAGTCTAATCAAAGATAATTTGAAAATAAATTTCCAAGAATTGTCTCCTAGCAGTTATATATCCGAAACTAGAGTATTGATAATTTTAGTAAATATGATTTCTAGTGGTAGGCTTCATGCAAAAATTGATCAAAAAAATAACATGTTGATTTTTGATGACGAAGATGATGGAAATAACACGAACGTAAATTATATGCTTCATGATTGGCAAAAATGGTATTTGAGTGAGTTTTTAAATAAACTAAATGATGTTTCAGAGGTTGTTAGAAGTTTATAATAATAATAATTATAATATTAATAATAATGAGTCGCTTCCAAAATTTTTTTCAATTCTTGTTAATTCTTTTTTTTCTTAATAATTCTTTTTTCGCTTAGCTTTTTCTGGTCTTTTGGTAATCATTTTTTTTAAATTTTTTTAGTTCTGACCCGAGGAGAATATTTGATTATCACTTTTTTTTTAAGCTATATTCTTTTGCTGTACTTTACTTTACTTTGTTTTATTTTTTTATTTTTTTTTTTTTTTTTTCTATGATAATGAATAATGAACTTCAATTTAAAAGGTTCTTTGTGACTAAGCTTATTAATTCTCATCTTTTTACCACCAATAGGTTCCAAAAAGTTGGTTAATTAATTTGGAATACTTGTATTTACGACGCCTGTCTTGAATATGTACTAACGCCTTTAAAATTAAATGTATGTCACAATTCACTTGTGCCTTTAAGTATTTTCTAAGAAAACTTAAGATGTTCACATCAAATTCAAATTATTTAATGTATATGCTTATTAAAATGCCTTTATTTATTATTTACTGTGCGTGTTTATATAACTAGATTATCAAGACTAGCTTCTCTTGCACACAAGTATAAAGCTGTTCCTAACCTTTAATTGGTCATAAAAATCTAGCTACAGTGCAACTGCAAAGTCTTTCAAATATTTAATCAATAGCATCTAAAAAAACTGCATCAACGAATTAATCAATTCTTAGATTTTTCAGCGGATATTTCGAGAGAGAGTAGTGATTTTGTAATTCTAACGTCAAATTGTGAATAATTTGGATATAGAAACACCATGCCTTTTATCTTGTATGATAGAAAACTAGTTGTTGAAGGACTGTTAAAAAATGATAGATTTTCTGGATTGACTGTTGTGTTGAAGTATTTGCTTGTGCACATTGATATAGTCTCATCGAGTTTTGGCTCCACTTGTTTTAGCTTTTTGAGCACCAACATAATTATAATCTTCAAGAGCTCGTCTATTTCCCATGTCTTGATACTATCATGTGCACTATATATACTACCCATAATTAAAAGATCATAATCTATCGATTTTTTTCTTTGGAGCAGTTGAAAGGGTTCGGGTCATTTTCATAATATTGGTCAATTTGTCACATGGATTTCCATATTTTATGTATTTGAATGCACGTCTTGCGATCCTTTCCGATCCACTATTGGCATTAATAACTATTAATTCCTTTTATGAATAGGACCTACTTATTTTGTAGACCTTTTGAGATATTATTTAATAGCTTTCAAAAGTTGTCAAGATCAAGGTGAGTGCTAACACTTTTATAAATACTACTTTTCTTGTAGGGATTCAGCTTCTCAGCAAGTGAATCAATTCTTAAATTGTGTTTAATAGAAGAAATTATATATATATATATAAAAGAACAAAAGAGAAATGTAACATTTGTAAGAAAAATAATAATTAATGGATAGAAATCTTTTGATTTATTTTCCATTCCCAATATTAGAGGATAAGGGGTAGAAAGCTTTCCTATATGTGTTATTGAAGACCCAATTAAATGTGTTATTCTTTCTTAAAATATTCAATCCCAAACAAAACTGTTTCTAAATTGTGTTTTCTTTATCTCACAACTTCAATACATCTAGATTATTAATAAGAATAATAATATCAACCTTCAATGCTTCAAATTAACGCACGTTGATTTTCAAATGCACCGTTGGTTAGAAGCGCGCTACCTAGAAACTTTTTGTGTGTAAAAACAAAAAAATGAAAAAAAAAAAAAAAAAAAAAAAAAATTCTCTGAGATGACTATCAAACACATTCGAGACCAAAATAAAACAACATTCAAAGAAACAGCAAATATTAAGAGAACAAAATATTATTGAAAAAAAATCAAAACTGGTAACAGAAACAAATTAACAATAATAATTCTCGGAAAAAAAAAATGGTAGACGTTGAAGTTAGCGACTTATTGGATGATGGTGGAAGCTCAAAAACATTCAGTTTAAATCTTGAAGAAGTTAATGACAATACAGATGAATTAATAGATTTAAGAGGACAAGGAAGATATTTTGGAAACAGCGATGATATTAGCCGTGACCTAGTTTGTCGAAATTGTCATAAACCAGGACATAAAGCCGCACAATGTAAAACTGTGATTTGTGCTGCTTGTGGTGCTATGGATGATCATTATTCAGAACAATGTCCAAAATCAATCACTTGTACAAATTGTGGTGAAACAGGTCATTATAAAAACGCGTGCACCAAAAGATTGAAACGTATTTTTTGTAACATTTGTGAATCAAATAAACATAATAGAGATAGATGCCCAAGTATATGGAGAAGTTATATAACTTTTGGGGACAAAAAAATTTCGGCTTATCCATACATGGCAGTTTATTGTTATAATTGTGCAGCAAAGGGTCATTATGGTGATGATTGTACTCAACCTAGATCTTCAAGGGTGCCCAATCTTGATGGTGGTGCTTTTGCGGGAGATAACTTACCAAGAGTTTTAAGAGATCAATATTTTCATCTTTTAAGAAAAAGAAAATACGAATCTGGAGAAAGTGACCAAGAAGTTCAAAGTAATTGGAATGGAAATTTCTTTCATTATGATTATAATAATGAAGACAATAACAATAAAAAAAATAAAAAAGAAGAAGCAAAGACGCCGTATTATGAAAAAACTAAAAAAGGTAAAAAGGAAAAGAAAAGAGATTTCAAAATGGAAAAAGAAAGGCAAAAGTATGGTCTGGATTATTCTAATCATAGAAAATTTAGAAAAGTTGACTCACAACTGCATCATTATGATGGTGGATATTCAAAGAGACCTTCAGATCAAAATAAATTCAGTAATATAAGACCAAAACGATCAGGAACTATTAAACCTCTTCCTACTGGACCAAGAAATTATAATAATAATAATAGTAATAATAATAATAATAGTAATAATAATAATAATAATAAGAATTATAATTCAAGCTATTCAGTTCCATCATCAGATTTCAAATTTAGAGGGCCTTCTGTTTCTCCTGCACCGATGATTCAACCTCTGAAACGTTCTGGTTATTTACCTCCAAAATCTATGAGATCAAATGATTATTATTCGCAATCGAATAATAATAGTGGTAAAAATAGAAGTCGTTTTAGTCCTAATTCATTCAACATACATCCTTCAAGATCGGGAACAATAGGTGGAGGTTCTTCTGGCTATAAGAGAACTACTAACAATAGTAATAAGAGATGGGATAATAATCTGTCATACTAAATAGCATTGATGGATCAGTGATGTTTTGTTGTATAATAATAATCTTACTCAAATGCATATAATTTTTTTTTTTTTTGGGTTAAGGCACGATAGATAGATGTTTTGAAAAATTACAATTATTTTCTATTTATTTTTTATTCTTTTTTTATTTTATTTTTGTTATATTCGTTTTATTAAATAAGCATCATTTTTTTGCTTTTTTTTTTTTTTTTTTTTGTGGTTGAGAGACCTCTAAAGAACTAAAAATTAGTTAATGTAATTTGTTATTAACACATCACTAGGAAAGAAGGAAAGTAGTAAAAATACGAATAAAAAATTAATAAAAAACTTAAATGCAAAGAACTACTTAGATAAAACATACGAATTATAATAGGTGATAGTAATAATAACAAAAAACAAGAAAAAAACCATAAAAGCATAATAACTGAAAATTCTACAAATTTGATCAACAAAAAAAAAAAAAAAATTAGAGGGGAAAAAAAAAACTAGAATATTTGTAATACTACATTATTTACTTTCATTCATCAGCTTGTATAGGTTCAACGGCGGCAACGACTTCTGGAGTAGAAGATGATTCATCATCTTCAATGACATTACCTAGAGCATCAAAAGTTTTAGATTGATCATTTTCTCCATCTTCAGCAACATCACCTTCAGCAGTTTCTGCACCTTCTGCTTTATGAGTTTCTTCTTTTTGTTTTTTGTTTTTCATATCTCTTGACAAACTTGCACTGACTTTAGCTGCGGCGGTATCTTCAACGAATTTAGAAGCACGACAAGTTTGACATTGAAGTTTAAGCAATTTTTGTTCTTTTATCAAAACGGTATCAAAAGAATAACACAGAGGACATAAACAAAAAGCTTTTGCAAATTTGGTTATCACATTTTGAAGATTCTTATCGGTAAATCTACCTCTTAAGATCATTTGTCCCTTGGCATCGAAATTATAAAGAACGTCACCCATTTCTTCGGACATATAAGTAGCAAGAACCACTGGTTTTCTTTTCAATTTTTTACAAACATCGGCAATATTTTCAAAAATAGATTTCTTTGGTTCTCTAGAAACTTTTGGAGGTGGAATTCTGAATTTTTGACCTTCACCAGATGGTTTGACTTTTTCGATATAATTGAAGATTCTGTCCAAAAGAGTATCATAAGAATAGAAATCCCAATCTGCTGCTTTTTTAGATGATGATGGAACTTCAACTCCTGCTTGTTCCAATTCTTTTTGAAATTCAGCAGTGGCGGCAGTCTTCTTCTTCTTCTTCTTTTTTGGTTTCATCTCTAAGACTAAGTCTTCAACACCGGCAGCTGCTTCTTCAACTTCCGGTTCGATAGACAATTCCTTAGTCTTCTTCTTCTTCTTTTTCTTTTTAAGATCGAGATCTTGAGGTGGAAGATCAATTGTGGCTTCGAGATCAGTAGACATGATTAAATTAATTTCAACAATAACTCTGTTAGAATGTTATGCGTTATAGAGTCAAACAATATTAAATGTTAATAAAGATGATGGCTTGTATGATAAACTTTGATGTTTAATCTACCTGTTTGACAATTCTTTGATAATCTTGTTATTAAAGATGGTAATGGATTCAAAGGCGAGAGAAAAAAAAAATTGCCCAAAAAAAAATTATGACAAATATTTTTCAAAACTTACAGAAAAAGAAAGAAAAAAAAAAAAAATTTTTTTTTTTTGTTCGAATGTGAGCTTGATTAGTCAATGTTGACTAATCATTCATGAGAGGGTAAAAATATTCCAGACGGCTCTGACATGCATAATATTAATAGCATTTATTTATTTATTATTAATACTTTATGAACCTTCTTCTTTTTCTTCTTGTGATTATTAATTACATATAGTGTATTATATTCAGTGTTTGTTCTAAGAAGATTGTGAACTTTATTTTTAAATATTTCCTTTTTTTAGTCGATCTTTTTTTTTTTTTTTTTTTTTTTGCTTTCCTCATGCATTACCTGAATATGGTTAAATTGTAAATTATATTTGAAAACTGGTATATCCGTTTTCTATTTAAAATATATATTTAATAATGATCCCAAAGTTCCAATAAATTTGCCTCATAAAATAGTTGCTCGCCATATTTCGATAATCTACTTTTAAAATTGTACAAATATGGTGTTATTTTTTTCAAATTATTTTTTTATTATTAAAACAAGGTAACAGAATCTGTACAAGGAGTTTTATTATTCTTATAAATAAGTCGAAAATGATATCATAGAGTACACTTTTAATCGAACTCAAACATTCTTTTGTAGTTGTTTTATCATGGTTCTCACAAGAGGAGGATGAGGCTATCAGTTGTAACCTATATATATATATATATATATATAATGCGCCAACCATTTTTTTCTAAAATTAGCCCAGTTTAATTACCAATTTATCCATAAGAAAAGTTCACTGTAGCCAAGTTTTATCTTTCTTGTATTTGTTCTCAGATGTCGCCTCATTTTCCTTATAGACATATCACTTCAAAGAATTTCATTTGATAGAAGGAACAACAATCGGAGACATAATTTCCGAATATTTAACCCTCTTTTTCCCTAAAACACATGCCCAAGATCAAAATTTTGTGACTTATTTACAAAGTTTAGAAAGACAGTGGAGGGCCCAAAAAAGAAGATCAAGCTACAAAAAAAAAAAAAAAAAAAAAAAAAAAAAAACAGAAAAAAACATATATCATCGCCCATTTCCAAAGAACTGAACAAAATGCCCTCCACAAATTGAAATCAGCATTAAGTAATCAAGAAGTAATTAGGCTTTTAGCTTTTTTCAGAGTCTTCAAATCAAAAAATTCTTATTTTTTAAAGGTTTTTACTTTTCAGGTCAAACTCACTAGATATAGAGAATTTCGGCGGTTCCCAAACATCCTCGGATCTGTCATCCAGTCAATAGATGTGAAATGGATTCATAAACTATATAAGTTATAATATATATGTACCAAAATAATTCGCCAAATAGAACAAATCATTCAATTGGGAATGAAAAGTGACAAATCACTGCAAACTGCTGATATTCTTTGGGAGGGGGGTACAAAAACCCTCTTTCCTTCCTGCCTTCCTCCCCATAAAAGCTACAAAATGTTTTGATCAGAATACTTCTTATTTTCTTTTTCATAAAAAATATATAGTTTAGTAATTTTTATAGTGGTTTTATCATATTAACGTATTTCATTAATGGGCCTACTTTTTGTGTTTTCAAGCTTCGGCTTGCGCCTTACAATTTTACCGAAATTAAAGACGTGAATCAAGTCCAATATTCCAGATTCCATTTTATACTTCAGGTTCTGTTTTACTAAAAACTTCTGATTTCTCATTTGCATATATATATATATAGTGCTGTATGCTACTATGGTTAAAATCATTATTCAGTATTTTGCTTGAAGACGTTTTTTTTCTTTTTTTTTTTTTTTTTTTTGACATCTGCAGTGGACCCACCAAAATGGTTCTACATGATTAACGTAATGCGAAAAGCACACACAAATAATATAATAGAGTCGAAATTGTAGTATAAGTAAATAAAATGAAGACCATTCTAAGACCCAGTGTTCAGACATAAATTGTATAAAATTCTATCATCCATAAAGGTCTCTAAGTTGTCAAACCTTTAGTATGATACAAAAAGATAGAGAGAGAGAGAGAAAAAAAAAACAATAATAAAATAATAATAGATAATAATAATAGATAATAATGACAGATAATAATGACAGATAATAATGACAGATAATACTGAAACTTCAAGAAATGAAAGAAGTGAAATTTAGAGTCTAATAAGTAAAAGAAACAAAAAAAACAACAGATCTAATCTGTTTGTCTATAACTTTCATTGATTGGGTTTATTTATACCTTTATCTTCCCAATAATCTTATTCAAAGGGTGTGCCCAATTAGTCAGCCCTGAATTGCTCAACATGAAGTTAACTATATCTAAATTGATACTTTCTAATAATTTCCTGTAGTCTTCTTCAGATTCAGAATTAGAGGGCGAAATTAAAGGTTGTAATTTTCCAATCAATTTTTGCAAGAAAAAATTAGCATTCGAATCGTTTAAAATTAAATCTATAGATTCTTTTTTGAACTTTTTGGAATAAAAATCGAATTGAGTTTTTGGTAATGAATTTGGTAATTGAAGTAATTTATCAATATTCGCTTTGATCGAGTCTAAAAAACAAGGTTAGAACAATGCAAAAAAAAAAAAAAAAAAAAAAAAAGACTCACCGTTTGACAACATTTGTTCGTCATCAGAACTATCTTCATCTATAGTATTAGACATAATAATATGCAGTGGCATCAATTTTGGAGGTTTTTTGCCTACTATTTGAGCATTATTTGAATGGAGTGTTCGAGGAGTGGATGATGTTAAAGTTGGGGTCTTCTTTTTTTTTGTAGGTTTTGTTCTTGATGATTGAACTAAGTTGAATACTGGAGGACAATCATTCCAACCTTCTTGATGAGCCGCCATTGTTATTGTTAAAGGAGTTAAAAAATGTGTAATTATAATAAAGATCCAATAAGCAAGAAATAAAAGTAGAACAAAAAAGTAGTTATAAAAATGAAAAAAACAAAACAAAACAAAACAAAATGTTGGAAAAAACCAGTGTGTCCTAACCAAAGGAAATAAATTCCCAGGCAAAAAAAAAAAAAAAAAAAAATTAAGAGGAGAGAAAGAAAGAAAGAAAGAAACAAAAAGAATAGAAGGAAAATTGGTTTTTTTATTCTTTTTTTTTTATATATTCCATCCCTGTTTAGACATTAATTATTACAAAATATTTGAATAGAGTGTAGTGAATTCAATCTATATATAATTCATTTATTTATTTTAGACCCACTTTTTCTTTTTCTTGTCTATTTTTTGTCTTTCTTTTATCTCTCTCTCATGAGCTAAAATTAGCTACTATCATAAGACAAAAACAATAATTAATACCATTTACCACCAATTACAACCATGGGATCATTACCTGATGGGGAATATGATTTGGACTTTTCCCCCTCAATACTACATCGTCATTCAAATCAACCTTCTAAATCCCCGTCAAATGAAAGCGAAAATAATACTGATCAAGAATCAATTTCAAATCAACTTTTCCAATTAAGGTTCTCAAAATATCCTCAAGAATTTGACAATAATGATCCAACATTTGAAATTGTCCCTCGTCAAAAAGACTCTAATCAGGGTGAACTGACCGGCCCATCTGGTGTTCCAGGTACTGGAAAAACAGCAAGTGCTTTACAATATCTTTTATCAACAATATCAACCGCTAATAATAAACAAATGGTATCTGAAGTTACAGCAACTGAAAGTACTAAAAATGAATACGTTTTAATTTTTGATGAATTAACCCAAAAATTTCAACTACAAAACTTTGGTTGCTCATTAAGAGTCAATAAGCCAAAGACCGCCAAAAAATCAATTCAAGAATTCAATGATTTGAAAAATTTGTCAACGGTTTCCACCGAAGAGGTTGAAACCTCAATTATTACTGCAAATGAGCCATCATCAATAACACGGCCAAGGTATGCTAGAAAAGGATTACCAAAAACAGAGATTTCTACTCCAGAACAAGAAGTCGAAGAAGAAGAAGAAGAAGAAGAAGAAGAAGAAGAAGAAGAAGAAGAAGAAGAAGAAGAAGAAGAAGAAGAAGAAGA
>JASTUB010000065.1:0-48352 GCA_031124825.1 Saccharomycopsis vini
TGAGGGTTTTGTTTCATTGATATATTCGTTAATATCAATTTTACCATTGATTTTTGTTATCTAGCAAAAATTGATGTTCTTGGTAGGTTTTCCCCTCTATTTAGTATATAGTTTAGTTCATAAATGTACGACTTTTTGTGATGGTAAAAAAAAAAAAATTTTTTAGATATTACCTTATCTTGATTCATGATCTTAATTTTATTTGATTATTATCGTTAATATCAATTTTACCATTGAATTTTGTTATTTAGCAAAAATTGATGTCCTTGTTAGGTTTTCTCCTCTATTTAGTATATAGTGATTTCATAAATGTACGAATCTTTTGAATGTGATGGTATCAATCCCCTGGGTTCACCAATATTGTTGTTGAAAGCGCTGATTTAGATTTATTTATGAAGACTAGATATTTGGATGATAATGATGGTGATGGTGATGTATGACATTTTGTGATGGTAAAAAAAAGAAAAACAGAAAAAAAGAAAAAAAGAAAAAAAGAAAAAAAGAAAAAAAAAAAAAACATTTGTCATTTATATAGATGTAATTAACAAAATGAAGCTTTTATTGGCTAGATCTATAGCAGGAAACAAATTCTTCTCAAAAACATATCCCCTCCCCCTCATTAAAAAGTATGTAATCAAACTATTTTCAAGAGCTATGTTAATGGGTTGACTAATAGCGAGGTTATACTTTTAATTTTAAAATGTGTGGTTTGAAGCACTCGGATACGTGATTGGTTGAAAAAAAAAAAAAATAAAAAAAGTGAAAAAATAGCAGATCAAATCTATAATCTGAGTAGCTTGATTTTCTCTCTCTCTCTCTCTCTTGTTTATTGATTTCTATTAATTCTTCTTGAAAAAGACAACAACAAAATACCAATGACTTATATTTTGGGTTGTGGTAAAATTGGCTCATTGATAGCCACAAAGTTAAGAAAAGCTTCATTATCGGACATCACATTAATTTTCCGTAATCAACGACGACTTGATAATTTTACAAATAGTAACTCATCCATAACGATGAAATATTCTAAAATTCTTGAATCAGAAACAAACGAATTCAAAGCAACAACTAGTTCTAAACTTTTGCATGCTTTAAATATAAAATCAAAATCTCCAAATGCATTTTTGCATAATTTTATAGATACAAAAATGAAAACTCCAGAAGTGATTATCGAACATGAAAAATCGGCTCCAATGATTGATAATTTAATAATTACCACAAAAGCTCAAGAAACTTTTGACGCATTGATTCCTTTATTACCTTTGATTAATAATAAAACGAATTTGATTTTTGTACAAAATGGCGCCGGGGTTGTCGAACAAGTTCATAAGGCTTATTTTGCCAAGTTACCAATTGAACAACAACCAGCAAATATTTTTCAAGGTATAATAAGTCATGAAGTACATAGACTTGATCCAAAGAAATTTGATTTCATACATACGAATGGATATAACGGAGAACTTCGACTTGGAAGATTTTTCCACAACAGTAATAATAATAATAATAATAACAATAATAATGACGAAGAGTCATCAATAAGTATAGAGCCCGGATCAAATAAAAATGAACAGAATTTAAAGAAAAATAGTAATAATAATGATGAAGATTTGCCTTCGATAATAAAAGATTTCGTCCAAACTGATCTAAATGTGACATTTCATAATAACAATTTGGACTTTCAGCTCATATATTACCAAAGGTTAATTATCAATTCAGTAATAAATCCTCTCACGACAATATTTGAATGCAAGAATATGGAGTTATTGAAAATGTCAAGAATTAGATCATTGATTATTAAATTATTACACGAGAACATTCAAGTATTGAGCGGATGTCTTAATCGTCTGGATTATGATTCTGAAGATTATCAAAAAATAATAAACACATTGAATGAAGATAGATTAATGAATATAATCATTAACATTTTGAGGGCCACTGGAGATGAGTACTCGTCAATGTTGCAGGATTTCAAGTTGAATAGAAACTCAGTGGAGATTAATTATTTGAATGGATATTTGATTGGCTTGAATCCAACCATGACGAGGTATAACAAAATGATGGTTGACTTAGTTCAAAATAAACAGGATTTACGGGACCTAAGACAAAGTCATTTACACCTTTAATTTTTTCCTTTAATTGGTATTGCTTAACATTCATTTAATAATTGCCTTGTATATAGACAGCTTTTTATATTATAGAATTTTTTTTTCAATTTTTTTTTTTTTTTTTTTTCAAAAATAAAAAAACAAAAGGTAAACTTGGTATTATTATTAGTATTTTCTAGTTTCTAAAATTTGATCTTTTAATTTTTCATCCCATTCTGAAGTTAATTCATTCATGTATTTTAAAACATCTGCTTTGCCGGTTGGATCAGCGATTTCTGCAGTTTGAATATACTCTTTACCATTTTTTCTACTAGCACTTCCGTACTTCAATTCTTGAGTATCTACATCTTGAGGATTTGCCTTTAAACTTGCAAATATAACGGAATTAGCTGCGGTATAACCAGAAATGTTATGCCAAGGAGATCCTAATATTCTTGCCAAATAAAATAATAATAACATTCCATAGTAAGTGAAAACATTCAAATATTGGAAAAATGAAAAACTAGTGAAAATTCCTGGGTGGACCAAATATTGAGTTATATTATATTTTTTTTTCAAATCTTGATAAGTTGCCAAATGAAGCAAATCAACAAGTCTTTTTGAACTTTCATAAGATGCATTTGACTTTAAAAATTGAAGGTCATTGAATGATAAATATTTCGAGTCGGACATTATACTTGATATCCATATTATTCTTGCTTGACCAGCCGACAATAAATGCTTAATTTTATGAATGAAATAGTAAGGTCCAAAAACGTTTGCTTGGAATACAAGTCCCATGCCATCTTTGGATTTCACTCCAACTCTTTGGATTTTATATGTAGGATTGGTGACCGCATCAAGAGGATTACTCAAGACATCTTTTGTGGCTTGAATCCAATCTATACCTGAATAAACTCCTTGAGCTGCATTAATGAAAAGATAATTGATTTGTTTATATTTTTTGTTCAAATCATAATATGCGTTAATAATGGACACCATATTTGTGAAATCAACGAGTAAATAGTCAAAATCCACAATTGCTTTTCTTTTGGTGACATTTTTGTTATATTCTGCAATTTTATGGATGACTTCATTGGCTCTAGGAAGAGAACGAGATGTTACAACAATAGTTATTCTATAATCAGGTTCAATTTCTTCCAAAAGTCTGTAAGCTATATTAATCCCAAGATTTGAATTGGTGCCTGTTATCACCGCCACTTTTCTCTTTTCCAAAGACATTTTTTGCTGATTGAATATGAATTTGAAGAGAAGAAACAAAATTTAAACAAGAGTATTTTTTTTTTTTTATTAATTTTATTTTAAATAATTTCTTGTCGTTCGTTTATTTCACTGAAGTTTTCGTTTATTGAACGAAATTTATTAAGTGTTTTTTTTTTTTTTTTTTTTTTTTTTTTTTTTTTTTTTTTTTTTTTTTTTCCACGGGGGGGGGGGGGGGGGGGGGGGGGGGGGTTGTTCTTTTTTTTTTTTTTTTTTTTTTTTTTTTTTTTTTTTTTTTTTTTTTTTTTTTTTTTGCTCGCGGGGCGTGGGGGGGGTCGGGGGGGGGGTTCTCTCTTTTTTTTTTTTTTTTTTTTTTTTTTTGGTGGTGGTGTCATTTTTGTTAAACACCAATAATCAACCAGTATATAATTGTTGATTACCACTTCACTTGAAAATTCGAATAAGGTATCAAATAATTATAGATTTGTTTGTTTTTGAATGAATATGATGTAATACCTACAACCTCTCTGTCTTTAAAGAGAAGATATTATCCTTCTATGTTTTTGACGTGTGGATGCTTTTCATTGAGTACTTTAATTCACCGATCAAGGTACGAGAAATATTAGAGAAATGTTCAAGTAGATACATTTTCTTTCATATTTCAAATAATGCATTTGAAAACTATAATGAATTGTGAAAATATCAATGTGTAAAGCTCGAAGTATTTCCTTCCATCTTTTTGGCTTGAACCAGAGTCACTTTATCTTTATTTAGAAATGACGATATCTTGCATCAAACATTGATTCTTCTAGTCATTTTTCTTCTCTTTATAGAATCACCAATAGTACATTTCGTATATTATTATTATTATTTTTTTTTTTTTTTTTCCTCTCTCTCCCTCTCCCAAATATTTTCTTTGTATATATTATAATTGGTGGCCAGTCAGTATTGAATAATAGGTCTTTGTAAATTTGATACAAATATAGTCAGTATATTTTCTAACATGATCTATTTGAAGCGCCTACGACTTGCTCATTTTGTTTGTTTTGATTGTGATTATAAAACCATTCATGAAAAGAATTTAAGAAAGCATTTAGTTGAGAACCATCATGATAAGATATGTTGTCCTGATTCTACTTGCAATGAGATATTCGATTCAATTCCCGAGTGCTATTCTCATATCAAAACTGTGCATAATGAGAATCCAAGGTTGATTTTTATGTTTGAACGTTTATGCAACGATAATATATGTACAATTTTCAAATATCAAAGCTTTAAATATAATCCTACTCAGGTATTCTATTCGGAATTTCGATCAAAATTTTACATGAGAAATTTCATGGGCTACGATAGATTCTCATGAGACATAAATTTAATTTTCTTAGAACATATTTATGTCATTTTATTTATGTTTTGATTTTTAATATTCAATCTTTTTGGTAATCTTAGCACTCAACTATGATGTATATTTTTCTTTTTCTTTTTCTATTCCTTTTTCGAGTAAAATTGGATGATGAATTGAAAAATCAGCAGTTCTGTACCATTACAATTTTACTTCTTCTCACAATAAGATATTTTATTATTTAGTTTAATTAATAACTAGAGCAGTTTTTTTTTTTTTTTTTTTTTTTTTCTTTTTCCCTTTTGCTTCAATACACATTAATTACGATTATTCTTATAAACAATTAATGACAAAACAGCTGCAAAAAAAAAAAAAAAAAAAAAGGAATTGAATTTTCAATTAATTATTATTTTTAATATATATATAATTGCAAAGCGGTTTCATAAATGTATCACTCCTATTGTTAATTATTTTTTTTTGGTTGTTGGTGCCTTACTACTAATTCGATTTATCCTCTCAAAACAGAAAAAAAAAACAGAAGAAAAAAAAGAAAAATAGGCGATTTAAACAAATAAGAACTAATGTTATAAAAACAAATATCAGGAGTATTATGAACTGTAATTTTTTGCAATAATAATAATGATGATAATAATAATAGTATATATATATATAAAGAGAAAAATCATTTATGAGAGGGTGTTTTTATGGGGTATTGACAATATATATTTTTTTGGCGCATAATTTTTTTTTTTTTTGTTTACATTTTTTTTTTGCTGTAAAAAAAAAAAAAAACATCCTCTTTATCCTCCCCCTTTCAGCTAAAAAAAAACAAAAAATCAACAAAAAACTGGTGATCTGTTTATCTTTATATCATTTAACAACAACAACAACAACAACAAAAAAAAAAAAAAAAAAAAAAATTCTCAACAATCTATTCATTGTCCAAAGAGTAGGGCGTAATTAAACATTTTATTATCAAATTATAGATAACTTTTTTTTTTCTCTGTTCTTGATTGATTGATTGTTTCCCTTCATTTATATTCTTCCCATTTCATCATTTTGATCTATGGATCACTCCGCCCGCAACATTTTTGTTTGATACCATAACATAGCTCAGGAAGCTATAGTATATGAAATATCCCAAAAAAATAAAAATAAAACTAAAAATACAATAATAGATATTATCATTAAAAATATACCAATCAAAAGTCAATAAGTTCTATTCATTCATTCTTGCTTCTTTGTCTTGGTGTTGTCACGTATGATTCAAAATGTCTTTGGGGTTTACCGCACAGACAACAGATAATCATTATTTTCACGCCAACATGAACAACATGAAGAATTCTGGAAATGAAATCAAAATAAACTCGATCAAAATTATAAACGAAGAATCTAACGAAAATTTAAATCCTACAAATTATAATGACGATCAAATGGTGACGCCACCACCTAACCTACAAAATATCAAAAGAGAACCTCTCAAACTAAATATTGATAACAGAAAATCATCACAATTTAATGAATTCCTTAAAAGTTTAGATATCTTGGAAGCATCAAATTGTAAAGAAGAAAAACTAATGACTGATTCAAATGTTTTCAATTACTATAGGGAATTGATAAATGATAGTTTTGAATCATGGGAACATCATCGCTTCAATACAATTATAAATGAACAATCTCCGGTTGATCCAAAGAATGCTGCAAAGAAACAAGTACAACAGCATCATCAACAACAAATACCCCCAAAACAACATAATAATCAACTTCATCAAGACCAGTCCAAAGGAAATGCCACCAATACCAAAATCATGAACGATTCTACTAAACCAACATATGGTGATAATTGCAATTTAACACCAACCTTGACTCATTTTCAAGAGCACGCTGATTCAAATAAAACCAGAAACCATAGTGATCATCATAGTCAAAATGAATTAAGCCCATTGGTATTTATAGATAGTCCAATTAGAAGCAAATATCAAAACAGTAATATCTCGTTTACAGAACAATCGCCATTGCGCGAAGAAAATGTTGATGTGGTATCGCTAAATGATATCAATGGTATAAATTTTGCATTTGAATATATCAGTATGAGCAAACAGCAAAATGAAAATCCTATTCAAAACCAAAATGTTATTCAAACCACAGAGAATAATCACAACAACAACAATAATAATATTAATGACAATAATAATATTAATGACAATAATAATATTATTGATAACAATAATGATGATGTCAAATCTATTGATAAAATTCCTTATATGAAAAATGCATCAATGAGTGAACAAGAAATAATAGAATTTATCAAAGAAACTTCACCAAGGTTATCACCCTCTAGAATGAATAACCAAGGTAATTCTTTTCAATCAAACAAAAACTCAACACCATCCCTTCCAAGATCTAACACAATTTCTAATAAGGATACCAATTATTTCAAGTCCCCAGCTCCTCCAGTAAAACCAAAGTTGAAAAGTGTAAAATCCTTACCACAGTTAAGAAGGTTGAATTCTTTTTCATTAAAACGTAAAGATTCCACTGCTAGTCACAAGAACAGCAAAATCTCATCAGGAAAGCAAAATCCAGCCCAAGAGAGTTTTGATACCAATAGTTATAACAATGCACCCTCCTCCTCTGGGTTTAGTATTCCACCAAAACGTCTGATCCAAAACTTCAATAATTTGAAAAAAAAAATAAGTTTGAGTGATTTGAGAAAAAATTCATTCAGTAACACTCACTCACGAATCAATTCGAATTCTTCATCAATTGATAAATCAAGTATTAAAGATTTCAATTACAACTTCATTGGAAAATCCCCGGAACTTGATGCCTTAAGTCCCACCATGAAAAAAAGCTTAGGCAGACATAGAAAATCAGTATCAAACTCAACAGTCGAAAATTTTCATCGTCATAAGATTTCTTCAGATTTCTATGTTCCTGATCGTCTTACTTCATCTGGCATCATTCTTTCTGAGAGCTCAGAAGCACCTAGCCCTAGATTAATTAGTACAAATTCTAGTACTAATGTGTTTGGCAAATTCAGATCTGGAATTAGAAAACTTTCCAATCCAGTACCAGCCCCAAAACCCAATGCAATGTTCTTGAACGGCGCCAATTCAATCGATGTAACTATGACCAATAGTTTATCTTCATTGGAAAATAGTAATGGAAATATCTTAGATTATGATATTCCTACAAATCCTGCAACAGCTACAGGATTCACTAATAAAGCAAAACATTTAGTGAAAAAAGCATCATCATCGAATCTTTATCGCTCGAAATCCATCAAGTCTAATAACAGATCAAAATCCAATACCATCACCAGTGATGCAAGCTCAAATGCTTCTAATAATTCCAGTAGACCTATTCATTTATTGCTTTCTTCAATGTCTAATCCTAGAGATTTGCCACCCATTGTGACATCAGGAGATTTGTATGACGATGAAGACGATGATGATGATGACATAAAGTCCAATTATAGTTTTTCACCAACATTAACATCACCAGTAATCAAAGTCAATGCGTTTAATTCTCGATTTAGTGAATATCATTTCAACACCAGTCCTACGACTGCTAATCAAAAATATCTGCTTTTTGATGAGATAAACGTAAAAGATGCATTGAGCTTACATTCCTCATTCAATACATTGAATTTAAATGATATCAAATCTGTTGAAAATGAAAAAGCAAAAAATACATTTGATACACCTAATGAAGTAGTCGGACCAGACACCGATGAATTAAAAGAATCGAAAATTAATTTAGTTATTCAAAAGCTTAATTATACGTTGAATCAAATGCAAGTTGAAGATGAAGCGTTTGAAATGACACAACAAAGATTAATTGCATCAGGATGGTATTCTGAAAGTAATATCAATGATATTAAAAAGAAAAGACAATTGGCTAAAAAAAAATGGGTTGAAAAAGTAAAATCTCTACGTCATGAAATTAGTTCATTGAGTAAAGAAGATCAATATCAACATGATTCAAGAATTAAAAACATATGTTCTACAAGAAAATTAAATGAGAGAGAATTAAGCGATCCATCTGAAAGATTTTTTTTCGAATCGTAAACCATCATTTTCGAATAATAAACTTTTTTTTTTTTTTTTTGTTTTTTTTTCTTTCAGGAAAAGAACAAATTCTGTTACACGGGAATTGGAAAAGTGATCTAAGCACTAATTACAAGTACGTGACCTTTACTATATATAATTAGAAATGTTATATATATATATATATATATATATATATATATTTGTATTATATTATATTATAATTTTTTATTATGTCTTCTTTTATTCTGTCTGTATTCTATACGTTATTATCAATTGAAGAGCTCAGAGGATCTTTCAGTTGACGTGAATGATATTTTTTCCACACACAAAGATCTTTAAAATCACAAGCACCACAATAGATTTTAAAATTATTATAAGTTGGTTCAACTGGATGAGCAGGTCTTTCACCTAACCAAAACCTCATATTTGATTTTACAACTTTATCAATTTCTGTCTCATTATAATCGAAATCAATGTTGGAGAAGTTTCCAAATTTGGAATGATGGTATTCGACCCGAAGTTTATTTTTGACAAAACAATTAGATTTATAAAGAGATTGAAGAAGTGAAGAGTAACGATGAAGTAAAACCGAAATTGTCAAGGGTTTTTTCCAATTTGATTTCACAAAATATGAAGTATCAGGAAATAACTCATCATAAAGATTTAATGCTTCATTATTGTGTATCAATGATGAATTAGTATCGGAACACAAGGTTTCAGAGATTAATGAATCAAAATCTTTTTTTAAAAACGGATTTTCTTCTGCCCAAACCATAGCGTATAATGGAGAGATTGGACTTTCTAACTCGAGAATGCCATGACATTTGGCAGTTTGTTTCAAAATACCCAAAATATGAGACGAGCTTGTCAAGGACTGTAACATTTTTTGATATAAAGAAACTTGTAATTTTGCAGAAACTACTACGTTATTTTGCAGAGGAATTGATGGATAATTTCTTGTTTTGACATCAGTGACCATGATTTTGGCGTTTTTTGATGAAACAAATTTTAAAAATCCATCGATAAGTTCTTCAAAATTATTAGGTTTGAATTTAGATATATCTTTTGAAAAATCTGGAGTTAGAGAAACAAAAGATAAATGATCTACTATTGCAGATACTAAAATATGATCTTTCAAGTTTTGATCGGCAACTGAAGAGGTAGAATCAATAAATTGTTGGGTGTTACGATTGATAAATTGATGGAATTTCAATTCCCTAGCTTCTCCGGTTTTAAATAATGTTGTTAATTTATTAATACAATCGACAATAAATTTTGCATATTTTTCCTCTTTGGTCAAAGTCTTGGGCAATATAGATTGTGCCCTGCTTATCAAATCATGATCAATAACATGGGTTTGATTTTCAAGACGTTCATGGGTTTGATTACCTCTTCTCATTTCAGGAGTATGAACTCTTTTATATTTTGAATATATTTCATACATTGATCGTAATTCACACCATTTGTTGACTAGTAAACCAGTCACCGAAAGTCGTTTATCTGTTGCGTTTGTTGAAGAAACTTGCACATCATCACTAACATCGAAACTTTCATCACGATTATATATATTATAAGGGCTGACCCCTGTTGAGTTATAAACCGCCGAGTTGGCTTTGTCATTATTATCGTGATCAATTTTAAATTTATTAAACACATTTGGATCAAATCCATTTCCTAAACCTAGTTTTTCAATAACATCTCCATTACTATTATTGTTAATACTGCTCTTCTTTGATCTTGAAAGTGCTCTACTGTTTGCCTTAGATATACTAGCCTCAATAAAAGAACTTATTGCAAATTTAATCTCTTCTTTATTAGACAACCCGACTATTTCATCTTCTTCAAATTGAGATCTTTCTTTTTCCAATAAAGATGAAGTGAGGGATGAAGGTAACTCCAGAGGTAGAAAAATAAAATTTTTATGAAGTTTCAATTGAGAGTTTTTGGATAATGCCAGTATAGCTTTCCTTTGAATATTTTTATTCATTGAAAATTATATATGTCATTTTTTATTATTTGTGGTAGACTTTATAATAATTGTAGTAACTGATCTAATCTATGAGTGAATTGCGATTATTTTTTTTTCTCTTTGAAGTTAGCGGACGCGATGAGGTTGGGGGTGGGGGAGGGGGTAAGTTTTCTTGCAGAACATGCAGGCAAACAAATGAATATTTTCATTACTTGTGTAGTATTAATTATTAACCTATTTAAATTCAAATTATAGTATATATGTTTAATTAATTTACTTTATTTTTTTTTCTTTTTCTTATATATTTCTGTAATTAATTAATGAATTAAAAAGAAAAAAAATAAAAAAAAATAATAAAATATCAAATAATTTATTCAAGTGAGAAACAGAAAATGGAAAAAATCGAAGAAAAAAACAGCCGAGCTTCTCAAGAAATGAAATTTCGTTTTCCAAGACTGTTGAGGAAAATTGAGCTCGAGACTTCTAAGCAAAAAATAGAAGATTATAAGGAAAAAGAATATAATGATTATATTCGTGCGATACGTAACGCATTGAATGTAGATGAAGATGAAGATGATAGCGATTACGAGAATGAAGACGACGACGACTACGATGGCGATAATAGTTTTGAATTACAAGACAAAAGAAAAGGCAAAGAAAAATTATCACCAGATCACGAAGATGAAGACTCTTCATATATTTCTGGGAACGTTGAAAATCGTTGGAAGAGTTCAAGAAGTGTTGTAAAAAATTATAAACGCCGAAGAAGCAATCAAAATTCTTTGTTCAATTTAGACTTTGATAGTTTGAAAATTCGAAGAACAGAAAGGGTGGTGGAAGAATTCAAAGGTTATGGTTTGCAAAGCACTAAAAAAAATATTATTATGAGAAATAGTGGATGCCTGCAGAAACTACAGCAGCAGCTGCAACAAGGCGTACATTATTTTTCTAATAAGGATTTTTTTCATCAAAAAATAAGAAAAGATTAGTGGCAATGGAAGCTCCGCCATCAACTTTGAGAGCTTCAGGAAGTATGACTGAAAGAGAAACATTGGAAACAGAAGTAATTAAATTATTAATTCAAAGTTATTTCAATATTGTAAAGAAAAATGTTGCAGATATAATACCTAAATCTATATTTACCGAAATTATCACAAAACGAGAAAAACCTGGAAACTAATAATAGTAATATTATTATGATATCACAAAAAGTTTTAAGAACTTTTGTTATCGTGACTTTTAACAACATTGAATATGCTCTTTTCAAACTTACTGCCACTTTTCCTCCTATTCAAAAAAAATATCACAATCTTCCAATAATAATATTTGATAATTTGGAGCTGATAATCAATAAAAAAATGAAAGAGATTTTCTCAATTTTCAGGGAATTTTTTGGTCAAAAAAAAGTGAAAACCCCCATAAACCGAAATTTTATAATTTCTGAATCAAGTGAGATTATTTTGTATTTTGAAGACTTGAATTTGCATTTGGGTGAAAATGACTTTTATTGTGATGAAGTGATATTATCTGATTTCATTTCAAGATTCAATAGGTCGAATCCTATTAATGCGATTTCAAATCCGATGCGGTTGAAAATCACAACAAAAGAAAGGCTTACTAGTCAATTCAATCAGATTTTGATACCTCATCAACAACAAAGGAAATATAGTCATCCAGGACATAATCAGTCTCATAGCAGATTTGAGCATAAATTTTATGATGATGATGATGATGATGAAAACAATCACAAATTTTCTAGTCTGGCTAAACGACCAAGACGCTGCTTCGAAAAGCATGAAAGTTCTAAGCCAAAAGAGATCATGTTTATTGATTTGGAAGATACTGAAGAGTAACTTCATTACACAGTAAAATAATTTTTTTCTTTCAAAAAAAAAAGGAAAAAAAATACAACTGTTTTCTGTTCTAAAAATTATGTTTTTTCAATGACATGCTTCAAGAATACTTAGTTATGATTATGCAAAACGAATGAATAAATGAGTAAGTGAATGAGAATGATTGAATTTGAAACTATATAAAGATTAAATATAGAGAAACAAAGGTAGTTGAGAGACAATCAGTTTCCTGTAATTTTGACAAGTCTCGTTGTCAAGCAAAAATAAGCTAAATAACTCCAACCCCTTTGCTCTTATGAAAAAGAGAATTGAAAAATGTTTAAACTAAAACAGGGAAGCTGCATCTTTTATAACAGATACAGATGATCAAACAAGTACTATCGTATAGTCTTTTGGGATTTCGATTCCCAATCAAAAAAATAATTTGAACCGAGGATTTTGTTTTGCGTGAATTTAGATGGCTCGTGTGATTTTGAAACCGAATAACAAAAGTCCAGATATGTTATTATACTACTTATAAATTTCTTTACTCCCCTTTTTTTTATATTGAGATTTATTACTTGATCATATTTGGCTCTACAAAAAAAAAAAAAAAAAAAAAAAAAAAAAGAAAGGATCAAAAGGTGCAAAAAGCTCAGAAAAATGATATTAGTCTTGTGAAATTTTTCCTTTCACTTTCCTTCATTCTAAGATCCTAGATGGAATTTTTTGAAGGTATGCTGTACTATTCGCTAGTTCGAGAAAAAAAATGAGACAATCCAGTATCTAAAGAATACGCTATCAAGATGTAGGAAATTTAAAATTATTAACAAACTCATCTGCTTTACTAGAATAATTATCATATCCAATTTTGTTGAGCTGTTGTTGTTGTGGATAATAATACCCCTTACCATTTTTATAGTAGCTATGCTGTTGATTTACATTTGCAAGGTCTGTATTTGGATATTTTTCACCACGGACATCACTATCTAAATAATATGAATTACCCATATTTTGGCCAGAAACGTTAATAGCCGACGTAGAATATTGTCCTCTTTTATGTAAATTTGCTTTTGGCTTATTATTCTTGTGGTTTTCAGCATTGCCATTTATCGAAAAATCATTACATGCTGAATTTGAATTTCTTGGGCCAGGCGGGTGCCAATTTGGGTTATATGGTAAACCATTAACAAATGGATGAGCTATTGCTTGTTCAGGGGTCCATCTGGCAATAGGATTAAGGTTAAGAATTCCTTTCAAGAAATGTAATAAATTCAATCGATCGTCAATCTCCTGATCATTAAGATTTAGTGGAGGTCGTTGATTCATGTTTTTGTTCGAGATTCCTAGACTTTTAGGTTGATAATTCATTATAATTTTGTTTAAATCATTAGAGCTGAAATAATTAGTTGATGGTCCTTCTTTAGTTTTGAGCTCCCTTGAATATTTTTCAATTGATTTCAATTTATACTTGTAAAATCCTTCATTGGCAGTTTTCTGATTGTCAGGGAACTTTGAATACATACTACCAGAAGGGTACGTGGGGACTTTTTCAAAATAGTTTTTCATGCTCTTTCCAACTTCCATCATCCATGTTGGAGGATATCCAAAAATATCTATAATTCTAGTCAATTGGTTATATTCACTAGAACCCGGTAATAGAGGTAGGCCTAAAAACAATTCCGCAACAATACAACCAAAGGACCACATATCTATCGCACAAGTATAAGGAATTCCAAGAATAACTTCTGGTGATCTGTAAAAGCGCGATTGAATATATGTATAAACTATTTGTCCATCGTAGCAAGCACTTCCAAAATCAATAATTTTCAACTTTGTGCTTTCTGGGCTAGTTAACAAGATATTCTCTGGTTTTAAATCGCAGTGAATGATTTTATGAAATTTTAATATTATCAATGAGCTGAGTATTTGCTTTGAAAATGTTTTTATAAGATTCATTTCCAATCCATTGAAACGATTTTGTTTGATTAATTCATATAAATTGCTTGATAAAAGTTGAAAAACAATACAAAGATGGTTACGGTGCATGAATCTGTCCCTGAGTCTAAGAAAGTTATGTTTATCGTGAGGATCAATTTTGTTATTCAAAGTTTCAAGTATCATTACCTCTGTGAGCAGCTGGCTGAAACAAGCAACATCTGATTTAATAACTTTCACAGCAACGATTTCCTTCGTAGCAAGATTCTGACATTTAACAACTTGCCCAAAAGTACCTTGCCCCACAAGATCTAACACAACATATTTTTTTTGTTCTTCAATGCCAAGCACGTCATTCACGTATAGAATATAGTCACTTTCAGCATTATCGAAACCGTTGTTTATTTTAGGATCATGCAATTTAGTCAATGCTCTTCTTGGGTTTCTCGATTGTTGATAATGAAACTCAGGTCTACAAAGTGAATAGGAAGTTAAAACAGAAACCGTCAATGCTTTCAATGGGGAAATCTGCTCTGAGCTAACTGATGCTCTTCTAAACCTCGAATTTTGGTTTATTCTTGGACGAAGCTCGTTTTTGGCGTTGATTCTTTTGATTTTTGGAGGTCCCAATTTATTATTATATAGATTTTGTTTTTGTGAATGTTGTGTTTGAATTCCATCTTCGCAAGTAGACATATTATTTTCTATATTTGAAGGGCCATGCATTATTAAAGGATTTGATTGAGATACTGAATCACGATAATTGTTGTTATAAAGCAGAGGACGCAGTAAAACATTGACACTATTCCCTCGTTTGTGACCCTGTGTTAGCTTGTTATTGACTGATATATTCGAAAAGTAAGGTCCAGGAGCTGGTGCTCTAGAAGGAGGTACAAATTCTTGTTGGTGATACAGCTGATGTTGAGTATAGGCTCCACTTTCATAATGTGTTGGCAATTGAGGGTTGAATAGAGATGTATTTTGGGTAGGTGCAAGAGATAGCGAGTTATTTGTATGAGAAGGTTCTTCAGGAATTAGAGGCACATGTTGCAAATGTCCTTGAAAAATCGGATTCAGTTTTATATCGTTTCCATGAGGCGACCTGCTTCTTGGTGATTGAATAGGACTATACCACGAGTTATTTCCATAATTAATCTTCAAATTATTCGAGCGCAAAGGACTTCTGTGTATTTGGTTATTAACATAGGCATTACATGTCAAAACGCTATCGGTGTTGTCACCGTTTAGTACAGCTGTTATTGAACTAGTATGGTTTGAGGGTTTATTCAAAGTTGATATGTTGTCATTACGTGGAGAGCCCAAATCAACACCATTAAATTGTGTCAGATATGATGAATTCGATGTTGGCTGACTGTATTTCTTATGTTGTGATTTCTGATATGGATATGGATAGTTTGCTCTTTGTGGCCCAATAGGAGACTGTAAACCGGTGCTTGGAGACACTTGACTATCGTAATTATGGTAAGCAGGAGCTGTGCCTATAGTTAAATTTGGCCCAGTAGTAACGAGTGGTGCGGATGTTGGAGTAGTTGGTGTAGTTCTGAGAGAGCCCAAATTACTGTAGCTACTGGTATTGCTATTAGCCAGTGCAGGTTGTAAAGTTGCTAAATTTATTGTGCTTTGTGAGCTTACAAAATTGTTGTTAGAATATTGGTGTTGTTTTAAAGCTAGTGAATTAGTGTTGTTTGTGGGTAGCGATTGTGTGTAATAACTGTTGATATATGGGCTATCCAAATTAACATAATTAGGGTTATTATAGCTGGACATAATATTGAAAAAAAAGTGCACAACGCTCAATGGCTTGACTTTTAATCTTATAAAGGATTTTCAATATATTCCAGTTCAAAACCAGACAATCAGGCGCTAATATTAGGAATTTTTAAACTCAAAAAGATTAATTGCTATTTTACTTCTCAGCTATGATGTAAAACATGTTGTGTGATACATGAGCAACTGCTAAAGTTACGAATGTAAACAGTGTCATCAAAATTCTCAAAAGAGATGTCTATGTTACCCGGTATGATGAGATTACTAAAATCACATGATGTTCAAAAGAATATGTGAGGGATAAGAGTGCAGAGGAGATAAAGAATTGATCGTTAATTAACACACTTTTTTAGTTATTTATTGAGATCTAATTGTGCAACTACCTAGTTAAAGCTTGTATATAGATCCGTGTATTATTTTTTGGAAAAAAAAATATTCTTATCGTCCAATCTTAATGCTCGAGCTTAATTCTCAAAAACTCACGGGCATATTTGAGTCTGCATTAAAAAAGTGCAGTATATCATAGCGAGCGCTGCGCACTCACAAAAAACGCTACTGAGAATGAATCAATTTATATTTCTAGCACAACTCCTATACTTAGAAATAATTTTTGTATGGTATATTCAAAGCTGAAATTTTAGAGCTAAGAGATAAAGAGATTAAACAGTAATTAAATGAAAAAAAAAAGAAAAAAAAAGTAAAGATTAAAATAGAACTAAGCTCCATGATTTGACAGTGCGATTCTGAAGTATTCAAAGATCAACAAATATTGAGCTAATTGTATTACTTATATATTGAACTAAGTCGTACATAAAACATAAACTATTTTTAAATATAGAAAGAATATATTCTATATGTTTGCATGTATGTATATTTATCACCCGGAAAAATATACGGAGGGTTTAGTGTGGGGTCTCTTGGAGATGAGAAGTTAAATAGCGTCTTTTTCTTTCACAGCGTACTTTTGTTATAAAATTTTAAACCTCTTTCTGTAAAACAACTTACTAAAAAATGTCAAACTTCTTAGAGTATTTGCAGGAATATCTTCAAAACGATGAGAGTGCTGACGAAAGTCAAGGTACAAGCAACCTTTACTTTGATTTCTTTAAAAATCATACTAACAAATATTAAGCCGCTATTGAAAACCATGACGGCCAATTCTTGAATCAAGAACACTATTCAGACTACCACGGTGAATTAGGAGAAAGCGCTATACTAGATAGCTCACTTTTGAATATAAACTCTGATGGTGAATTATCTCAGGGTGATTTTGCAATTCAAAATCAACATAAATATTCACAAAAATACCAAAATATGTGCAAATTTTCAAGGCCGAATTCTGGTAATGAATCTGACAAAAAAGACATTTATCCAAATAATTACCAAACCGGTTTACATAAGGTTGACGATATTTTAGAACAAAGAAAGACTTCATCCACAAACTTGTTAGCCTCATTGCCTAATAGGCTTCGAAGAATATTTACATTTTCATCATTCAACAAGATGCAAACTGAAGCCTTCCACTTATTGTTCGATTACCAATACAATTGTGTGATTAGTGCCCCAACAGGGTCAGGAAAAACTGTTCTTTTTGAATTGGCTATTATTCAACTATTTCTAAAAGAAAATGATCTAGATTCTAATAGCAATATGAAAGTTCTTTATGTCGCGCCTACGAAATCCTTGTGTGTTGAAAAATATGAAGATTGGAAAAAGAAGTTTTCTCCCCTAAATATCACCGTTGGAATGTTGACAAGTGATACTTCATCTTTTGAAACCGAAAGCGTGAGGAAATCCAACATTATCATATGCACACCTGAAAAGTGGGATTTGTTAACGAGAAGATGGTTTGATTTTCAGAAGCTCTTTAATTTAGTTAAGCTTTTGCTAATTGATGAAATACATATTCTAAAAGATAATCGCGGTTCCACCTTAGAAGTAGTGGTTACTAGAATGAAAAGACTATGTGAAAAGCTAAGAATTGTCGCACTATCAGCAACAGTTCCAAATATAGTTGATGTTTCTAATTGGATAAAGTTGAGCAATACAGAACAGAAACCAGCCAAGACTTTGATCTTTGGAGAGGAATATAAACCAGTAGTATTAAAAAGAACAGTCATTGGAGTTAAAAGTGTTAGTAAAAATGAGTTTCAGTTTGATTTTGCTTTGAATAGTAAATTATTAGAAACTATTAAGCAAAAGAGTTTGGGAAAGTCTGTCCTTGTGTTTTGTTCAACAAGAAAAATTGCTTTGAACACTGCAATATTCTTGAGTAAAAATTTGGAAAATTTTATTACTAAACCACTGGAAAACAATATAAAAGTTGAAGATAAACAAATTTTTAAACTATTGCAAAATGGTGTTGCATATCACCATGCAGGATTGACTTATAAAGACCGCTCTACGATCGAAAAAAGTTTCTTGAATGGTAATATTAAAATTTTATGTTCTACTTCGACACTAGCTGTTGGAATTAACTTACCTGCTTATTTAGTTATAATAAAAGGAACGAAATTTTGGAACGAAAATAGATTCTCTGAATACTCAGAATTAGATATCTTACAAATGATTGGCAGAGCTGGTAGGCCTCAATTCGAGAAGGAGGGTGCTGCTGTTATTTTAACTGAAGAGCAAAATAAGAAGAGATACGAAAGATTAGTGGAAGGTACAGAAAAACTTGAGAGTTGTTTACACATAAATTTTTACGAGAACATAGCCGCAGAAGTGGTTTTAAAGACTATCACGACAGTTCAAAGTGCAGTTGATTGGCTAAGATCAACATTTTTTTATATTAGATATAGAATGAACCCGACTGCTTATAAGGAAATTGAGGGTTTGAGTGTGGTTAATCTTGACGCCAGGTTAACCTTGTTTTGTAAAAATCAACTAGAGATTCTTCGAGAAAATCAAATTATTATTTATGACACACAAACAAAAACTTATCAAAGTACGCCGTATGGAATTGCCATGTCTCGCCACTATGTTCTTTTTGATACTATGAAGCTGTATATCAAAAGTTTAGAAAAATTGTCTTTACAGGCAACTTTTCAATTGTTGTGTGAATCAGTAGAGTTTGTGGATATGAAGCTTAAGCATTCTGAAAAAAAATTATTCAAGGAAATTGCAAATTCTTCATTAATGAAATTCAAACCACCTAAACCACCTATACTGAATACTAATAATAACGCTTCCTACAAAGTAGCACTTTTTCTTCAATATGAACTAGGTGGACTAGAATTTCCAAATGTTGGATCCTACAATTCATATTTTACATTCAACAGTGAGAAAATGCATGTATTGAGGCAGTGCCCGAGGTTGATCAAATGTATGGCCGATGTGTTTAGCGAGAAAAATGATTCTGTATCACTCCTTAATGCTTTGAAATTAGGCAGATCTGTTAATGGAAAATGCTGGGAGGATTCGGCGATGATGATGAAGCAGTTAGAAGGAATTGGGTTGAAAAACGTTAGAAAATTAATTAACAAAAATATCATCAATTTTAAACAACTTTCCGGGCTACCATCCTCGAAAATCGAATATTATCTAGGCATCAAGCCTGGACAAGGAAATAAGATATTGAAGGATATTGAGAACATGCCAAAATTTAAAATTTTATGTCACTTTCAGTCTTACGAAGTACTGAAAGCACATGATTATATCAATGTTTTCTTTAGTGTTTCTGTTAAATGTTTGCAAGAAACAAAAATCAGTCATTGGCATAAACAGTTCATAATGGTTAACATAGCAACTGAAGTTAGTGACGGGAAGTTGTTGGACTTCAGAAGAATTCTATGTAGTAAGCTAGACACATTGAAAGTATTTAATGTCCAAGCAAAAATTACTAAAAGAAATCAAATAATAAGATCTCATGTTGCTTGTGATACCATTGCAAATAGTGGAACTTGGTGTGTTCTTAAAATGACCATTCCTGACAAAGTTTTTGATGACCTAGTGATAAATGTTGAAAGTGAGGATTGCGATTCTTTTTCAGAAGAAGACGATTCAGAGATTGAACGGTTATTAACTAAAGTTGACAAGAAAAAGTCAATTAAAAAAGATATTGAAATAAAAGAAAATATAGAAGCTTCTCCAGAAAACGATACTACTGAATATTATAAAAGACGACCAGATGGAAACTATGAATGTAAGCATAGTTGCAAGGACAAATCCAAGTGCCGTCATTTGTGTTGTCATGAAGGCTTACCTTCTTTACCAAAACGAAGATCTAATTCAAAAGACTTGCGATCAGAGCCAAAAAGAAGTAAAGATTGTTTGGTAGCCATTATGGATAAGCCTAAAGAAAAAATATCTGACTTTACAACAGAGTTTCTTGATAGTAATCTTCTCAATGTAAAAAATCTATTGAAGCGGCAATCTCTGGACATTACTTTCGACCGTCAAGCCAAAGACTCATGCATAGGTAGCAGCCTAATCGAAAACGTACTATCAAATTCCGCCACACTGTTAGAAAATAGGAGTATAGGGAATGGTACAGCGCGCAAGTCACCAGTCCAATCTAAAAATAAAAGAAAAAAAAGAAAACTCAATCAAGTTACTGTCAAATACAAAAAGGTACTTGATGATATACTATCTTCCGAGGAAGATAATTTAGCTTCTGTTAACGAGAAAAAAACGAAGTTTAAGGATATCTGGAGACTGAATAAAAATCTATTTCCAAGCTTGGGAAAATACCGTGCTGAACCTGAGATTGATCTTTTCTATGATAGTACGGGTGATGTATTTGAAGAATTCGGCGTCACAAATGAGGCCAAAGGACTTAACGACCGAAAGGTCATCAATGAAATTGGTGAAGAGCAGAAAAATGATGCCATAATACCGGCTGACTCTTCAGATTTATCAAACTTCATTGAGGATAGCTTTGTTAGCCTGAATTGGTTAACGTTTAAGGATCTCAAGGACGGTAGTACGCTCAACACATCTGATGCTGCCTGCCATTCATCTCTTGATGATTTACAAAAAAATAGTAGTAAATTGATTACCCCATTAAATTCGGAATTTCCTGCTGAAAGTCTTTCGGATAAGAGCTTTGTACCTACGGAAAAGAGAAATTTAGAGGGCGTACTTGAATTCCTTGGTTCCGATGTGGAATTTAGCTGACATGACTGCCAAATATAGCTTGATGAATTTAAAAGAGTGTTGATAAGCGCTTTTTTATGTATCTTCGGAGACGGTCACTATTTATATAATTTTCAAATAATAAAAGAAGCTGATGATATTTTGCACAGTTCATCTTATATTAGGAAGGCACATATCGAATAAAGCCGACCTATATGTAAATTCTTCAACCGGGTAATTCATTTCGAAAAATCGAAATGTCTAAAAAAAAGAAAATAATTACCAAGGGTTGTAACATAGCATAGATTACATATGTATTATCTCGCCCCAGGATATTTTACAATAATACAATATTTTGAAAGATGGGCCTTCTCAAAAGAAAGAACAGTGAATCCGATGATGTGGACTCAATTTCTGATACCGAGAAAGAACCCGAAGTCAAGACCAAGACCCATAAACCAGGCGATAATGCGTTTAGACAGCAAAGATTAAAGGCTTATTAGTATGTATCATTACTTCCGAAAGCTTCCACCGTTTTGAGAATTTTCAAGCAGTTTTACTAATCAAATATTCATAGTCCTATAATAACAACGAAAACAGTGATTCCTTTACTTTTATTTTTTGCGGTAATATTTATCCCTTTGGGAGCTGCAATGCTCTACGGGTCTAATAAAGTTCAGGACTTGACAATCCAATATACACAATGCGAGGTTCAAGCTAATAGTGATTATTTTACCGAAATTCCGGAAGAATATTATGAATACAATTTCAATACTCCTATCAGTGTGAAACCTCAGTGGAAGTTGGTTACAAATTCATCTGAAAGCGACCCGGCAGAAAACAAAATATGCCAAGTCCAATTTCAAGTCCCAAATGACATAGGAAGTCCAGTTTACTTCTTTTATCAGCTTGAAAACTTCTACGCCAATCATAGAAGATTTGTAAAATCTTATTGTGAGTTGCAGCTCAATGGCGAGGCCTCATCAGTAGATGTTGTAAAGAATACCGTGGGTGAAAATTGTCAACCAATGTCTACAGACCCTGCAACTGGTAAAATTTATTACCCATGTGGATTGATTGCTAATTCGCTATTCAATGACACTTTCACATATCCTTCTGCCATCAACGATACCACTGATGACTTTATTATGACCCAAAAAGGAATCTCTTGGAGTACTGATAAAAACCGTCTTAAGAAAACAAAATATAACTCTTCACAGATTGTTCCTCCACCAAATTGGGTCAAGAAATTTCCAGACGGTTACAATGATGATAATGTCCCTGATATTTCTACTTGGGAAGAGTTTCAAAATTGGATGCATCCTGCAGGTTTGCCTAAATTTTCTGTTTTGTATTATAGAAATGATGATGAAGCCTTTCAAAATGGTACTTACCAGGTTGATGCTGGATTACATTGGCCAGTTTTACCATTTAATGGTACAAAAGCTATTTATATAAGTACTAGATCAGTACTCGGAGGTAAAAACCCATTTTTGGGAATTGCTTGGATTATTGGTGGTGGTATATGTTTTGTCTTGTGTTTAATGTTTTTAGTTGTTCACATGTTATCACCAAGAAGAATTGGTGATACATCACTTTTAAGTTGGAATAGAGAAAAACAACATACAGAGTAAGCTCTTGAGCGAAGCTACCATATGAAGAATTATTTAAACAAGTCTTTTCGCCTTTCTACTAATTTTCAGTGAGCCAATGTTTTTTATTCCTTTTCCTTATATACTGATTACTTCCATTTTCTTGTTTTTTAATATCTATCGTTTTTATTCTTTCCCTTTTTATTTCTCAAATGTTTTCTTTCCTGCTCAGCGAGTGTTTTCTGGATTATTTTAAATAAAATATAAAATATTAATTTTGCAACGGTTTAAGAAAGTACTACTTGAGTCTGAGACATGATTACATATACATTCGTAAATATTACAGATAAATAAGAGGAAGAATGATCATGAGAATAAAGCAAAAGAAAAAAAAAATGAATAAAAGAGAAATGACTTTAAAAAAGATGGCGGACGATAAAAAAATAATGATCACAATTTTTGATATTCCAATTTTCCTTCCAATTTCTTGGCTTCATTTACTTTTCTAACTGCTTTCATAAGATCATCTTGAACGATATAATCTCTATCTTCTCTAATTGCAAAGAAACCAGCTTCGGTCACAACATTTCTAATATCGGCACCATTGAATCCATCACTCATTTTAACTGCAGCTTCGAAATCAAATTCCCCTTGTTTATTTATAGAAGATGTGTGAATTTTGAAGACCTCTAATCTTCCTACTTCATTAGGCAAAGGAATTTCAATTTTTCTGTCCAATCTCCCTGCTCTTAACAACGCAGGGTCCAATGTATCTGGTCTATTAGTAGCCATAATAACTTTTGTTTGGCCTAAGTAATCAAAACCGTCCATTTGGTTTAATAATTCCATTAAGGTTCTTTGAATTTCTCTATCTGCTGAAGTACCTTCAGAAAATCTTCTACCACCAATGGCATCAACTTCATCCATGAATATGATACATGGTTCATGTTCTTTAGCATATGCAAACATTTCTCTGATCAATCTTGCAGATTCCCCAATATACTTATCCACAATGGCAGAAGCTGGACTAAAGATGAAATTTGCTCCTATGGTTGCAGCAACTGCTTTCGCTAATAAAGTTTTACCTGTGCCTGGAGGCCCATACAATAAAACACCTTTCGGAGGCTTTATGCCAACTCTTAAAAACAATTCTGGATTCTTTAATGGTAATTCAATGACTTCTCTCAATTCACGAATTTGTTCAGTCAAACCACCAACACTGTTGAATGAGATTTCACCTGCTTTGAAAGTAGTCATATTATAAACCAATGGGTCAACTTCTCTTGGTAAAATTCTCATTATGGTCAAGGTTGTTATATCCAAGGCAACTCTAACACCCTTTATTAATTTTTCTTTATTTATTGTACTTCTACAACCAACAATATATCTTGGGCCATTTGCAGCTTTCACAATGTATTTCTCTTCATTTAAAGCTTTCAAAACTTCACCAATAATTTGACCGACACTTTGCAATGCCTTAATATCATTTTCAGTCTTGTCAAAATCTTTATCTAAACCCCTAATATCTAATCTCAAGTTTTTTAGTCTTGCATCCATTTCTTTGTGTTCTTGTAACTTTTTTTTAAATTTCTTCAAAGCTTCAGCTCTTTCTGGATCTATTGGTTCTGAGCTAGAAACTTCTTGTGTTCCTCGCTCTTTTTGTTCTTCATTATCTAATGCTGCCAATAAAGGATCATCTGCACTCATTGTGTCTGTAATAATTCGAATATAATTGTTTGTTTCAATAATTATCGTGTTACTCCAATTGTTAGCACCGCATCTTGTATATATTTGAAAATTGCCACTTTCTTTCTACAACTTCCCTTCAATAAATTTACCCTGTGCGCGCGCTCAAAACGAGTTTGTCAAAACAATCGGAAATAATTGAAAGAAATTCTAGTCCTATTGATACCATGATGTTTCGCCTAATGTGCCTAGACAAATTAGAATTAAATCGAAACGCTAAATTATAATGGCCAATGTTCCTGATTTAACCCTTGACCCAAGTCTCAAGTACTGGGTTTTACTTCCCATATCATTTGTTATGGTTTTAATAGGGATAGTAAGACAGAATATTCAACTATTAATAACTCCAACAATAAAACTTCAAGATTACGAAAAAACACAGAAAGATGAAGATTTTATCAGAATACAGAAATTTAAACAGAACTTCAGAATTTTGACATATACTGATTTTGAACTTCAAAGAAATTCATTAATCGAATTAATTACAGTTAGGGTTGCACAAATTGAAAAGGAAAAAAAGGAAAAAGAGAAAGCAAAGGAGCAAGATGATACTCCTCAAAATCCATTCTCCGATTCAAAACTCACTGATCAAATAAATGGAATGATGAAAGGTAGTATGGCCAATTTTATTCCTCAAACATTGATTATGGCTTGGGTCAATTATTTCTACAGTGGGTTCGTGATTATGAAATTACCATTTCCTTTGACTGTCAGATTCAAACAAATGTTACAAAATGGTGTCAGTACAAATAATTTGGATGTTAGATGGGTCAGTTCTATTTCTTGGTATTTTGTTAACTTGTTAGGTTTGAGATCAGTTTATAATTTGCTTTTAGGTGACGGATCAATTGGAGATCAAATGTTAATGAGTAATGCTAATCCTTTACCTACACTAGACATGCCTGGTGGACCAAGCTCTGAGCAATTGTTATCAAAAGAAATCAATGATATCAAGATCCTTGATCACATCTACGACTTGGAAGATATAGAACAAAGAGTTTTGGACTTATATAAATAAGTATATACTAGCAGGTAATATACATTTATGCCTTTAATTGGTATCGTTGATATACTCGGAGATTTTCTCAAGAGCAGCGCCAGGCTTTGACTGCTGAATTTGCTTGCTAATTTGCTCAAACCTATCATCTTCATATGTATATTGCCTTTGAGGAACATTAATATCATCTTCATCATCCTCGTCCTCCTCTTCATCTTCAAAGTCGGATAATACGTTTACACTATCGTTGTCATCATTTTTATCTTTCTTATCTTTTGGGTCAACATCTTGGACTCCCATATCTTTCATCAATTTACTTAAATTTTTAACTTTTCTTTGTTCTTCTTCCTCTTCTTTTTGCTTTGCAATCCTTTCTTGTTCAACTTTATACTCTTCATTGTACTCTTTAACTTTATCATCAACTCTTTCCATGAATTCATCGAACCCCTTTCCTGTATAAGAACTAACACCAACAACATCTAATTGAGAGTAAAATTCTTCTAACATTAACGACATAGAATTAATTAATGAGCCCATATAACCAGATTCGCTCCCATCAGGATTTTCTTGGTCAGCTCTCATTGCATTTTGGAATGCTTCAAAATCAGTCATCCATTCTTTAGCAAATTCATAATCTTTAACATCACATTTATTAAATACAATTATCATTGGTAATTTAGTTTTGTACAAGATTGAACATGCGTAAAGCATATTTGACATAAAAGTTGAAGGCGATGTTGTTCTAGGAGTATCAATAAGATACACAATTATTGTAGGAAAAGAAGATGCTAATGCTTGAGTTATTATGCTACCTGAAGCTGACCATATAAAACATTCAATTTGACCTGGAGTATCGATTATTACGTTTTGATAATCGTCTGCTCTTTTGTTCAACAATTCAATAATTTGATCTATTTTGGTTGAAAATAAGTTTAAAGAAGTGACAATAGCACCATTAGGACCCAAATTGTAATGATCCATTACTTTGTGATAATTGACAGAGTCTCTAATATCTATATGGCATCCATATGGAACCTTTAGCACCGCAGGATCTAAATTAATAACATATGGAGGTGTTTTTTTGGTATGCAAATGAGAGTTCAATCTTTGCATGAAAGTAGTTTTTCCGGAACCGGCCATACCAATGACCAAAAGATTTGCAGGAGGCATATTAATCAGTTATTTATCTTAAGAAGTATGTTGTTTTTAAAATTGAATCAGAATATAAGCTCATCTCAGGATTCTTAAAAAATTTCAAATATTATTCTTTTCTTTTTTTTTTTTTTTTTTTTCTTTTTTTTTTTTTTTAATACTATTAGTAATACATCACTTAAGAAGAATAAAAAATCAAAAGAAAAGCGTGATGCATACATATTTATACAGCATAGTATTTATTTCAATAAATGCAGAATTTTGTTGTGTCAAAAATTTTGGGTGATCCAGATTCTGAGACTAGCTGGAGTAAGAAAAGATAGAGACAAAAATTGGAGAACAAAAAAAATAAAATAAGAATAAACTATTTTAGAAAATTCCGCATAGAAGAGATCATTACGAATGCTTCTACAAATAAGGACTGGTTTCGGATTTTTGGTGGCATATATTGTGGTTTTTTTTGCTTTGAGAAAATTTGTTTTTGTAAATGATCACATATATGCTTCCGAGCTACATGCACTATTTAATGTTATCAAAGATAACGAGCTCAGCGTGAAGAACAGATCGAAAGAAATTGGCTCACTTGAAAACAGAAAGAAAATCAAGTATGGAAGTAATTCTTATTTCACAACTTATTATAGAAACAATGATTATGTGAAAAATTTTGAAAAAACTCACAAAAATGACCAACGAGAAAATGCGACACTTTTGATGCTTGTGAGAAATTGGGAACTAGAATCCGCATTAGAATCGATGAGATCTTTAGAAGATAGATTCAATCACTTGTATAATTATCCATGGACATTTCTCAATGATGTTCCTTTTACTGATGAATTCATGGAAGCCACAAGTCTTATGGCCAGTGGGAAAACTCAATATCACTTAATCCCATCAGAAGAATGGGATAGGCCAGGCTGGATCAATGAAACCAAGTTCGAAGAAAACTTGGTAGAATCTACAAAAAATGGAATTCTTTATGGTGACTCAAGGTCGTACAGAAATATGTGCAGGTTCAATTCAGGGTATTTCTACAAACAAAAGATTTTGGATCAGTTCAAGTACTATTTCAGGGTGGAACCTAGTGTTGAGTATTTCTGTGACTTTCAATATGATCCATTCAAAGTTCTTCACGAAAATAAAAAGAAATATGGGTTTATTATAAGCCTTTATGAGTATGAAAATACAATCCCTACATTATGGAATGTAACAACTGAATTCATGAAAGAGTATCCTCAGCATATACATCCTAACAATTCATTAACATTCATCACAGATATGGCAGCAATTGGGCCAGAAGCATTAGTCTTAGATGTTGACTCTGGTTACAACCTTTGCCATTTTTGGTCAAATTTTGAAATTGGAGATCTAGACTTTTTTCGTTCAAAAGAATATAACGACTATTTCGATTATTTAGAGAGAGCTGGTGGGTTCTATTATGAAAGGTGGGGGGATGCGCCCGTTCATACCATAGGAGCTGCTCTATTGCTTGATAAGAATGAAATACATCATTTTGAAGATATAGGTTATAGTCATGTTCCATTTGAAAGCTGTCCTAGCTCAACATCTTTACGATACGCAAAGAGGTGTGTTTGTGACCCAGACAAAGGTGCCAATATTGATATAAAGTTGCATAGTTGTTTAGCAAAGTGGTGGAAATTTGGTTCCGGTAAAAAATTTCTATATGAAGAAGGAATGTAATCTAATTTCATAGCCATATCTGTATTATAGGAACCTGGATATGATTTGCAGAGTTAGTTGTAGTAAGCAATTTGCTAATACTTACTATGTGCACCAAACACTGCCGAAAGAAGCAATAAAAAAAAAAATAAAAATAAAAAAAAAAAATCAAGACGCGATGCGTTCTAATATAGTTGGATAATATAGTTTATCTTGAAATAAAATAAAGAGCTTTTATAAAATGGCATGAGTTTTGCTAGTGACCTGATCAGTGAACTAAGTAATGATACCGAAGAGCTAGAAAATCTTTTCCAACGAATCGAGAGAAACTATTCTCAAAAGCAAAATCAATCAGCAGCATCAACAAATGATAGGTACCCACAACATCCCGGTACTCCAACTTTCCGACCAAGATCCAATAATAACGGCCAATCATCGAAGAATCCTATATCAATACAGAAATTAAATCGACTATCTAATTTGGATGAAGATAGCTCTTTCATAAGCAGTTCTTTTGGTGATGATGACAGCGATGTGATTTTTGAATTCATCAACAAAAAACACAGTCCTAAAAAAGAGAAGGCACCTGTGAGCAATGTTCTCAAGACACCCTCCTCACTGAAACATGCCCGCAAAAATCATAATTTCAAAATAGAAAAGTTCAAAGATTTAAATCCAGCAGAAATTCAAGGGACTAACTCCCCCGTAAAGGGACAACTAATTTCCAATATCTCACCAATACGAGGTCAAGAAAGGTTTTGTACATCAACACCGATCGTTCTAAATAGAAAACCTATGGCTCTGTTTGATGCTAGAAGTGGCTTTCATAGACCTCTAGTACAGTCTCCATTAAATCGAAGCTTTGGGGAAAATGACATTGATATCACCACAAAAAGAAAGGACAAAATTAAGCTGAAATTGAATCTACTACAGATCCCCAGCATGTCACCCATAAAACCTTCTTTTGTAGATATTGATGCAGAGTTTCCGTCTTTGGGTACAAATAAGTTTTCTGATGACGATACTGACATTGATGATAATAATAGTATCACAGAGGATGATGATGATCAAGATTTTGGTGATTATGAATCGTATTTTCACAGAAAAAAGCTCAAGCAACAAAAAGCTGATGACAACTTTCTTAAATGGAATAAAAAGCGTCAAGAATTCATGTCTAATTCTGCAAATGACAAGGAGAAAAAAATAGAAGATCGTGAAGCACAACCTGAAAAATCTAAAGTAAAGAAATCTGCAATTAGCGGACAAATATTTAAAAAATGTGTTATACATGTTAATGGTTACACAATTCCAGGGATAAATGAAATTCATAAATTGGTGATTCTACATGGCGGTAAATTTTTACATCATTTATCAGGAAAGTCACAAGTTACTCACATTGTTGCTAGCAAGTTGACTCCAAAAAAACATGAGGAGTTCAGGAATTTTAAAGTTGTAAAACCAGAATGGATTGTTGATAGCATAAAAGAAGGAAGATTACTTGATTGGAAAAATTATTCAATTATTGAAAAACGAAGTTTTGGACAAGCAGAATTGCAGCTTAATACTCGAGAGCTGGGACAAGGTAAGAAAGAAAATTTATTTGACGATAAAACTAAAAAAGAGAATGAAAAAGAAAAGGATGTGGATCCTGCGTTGTTGGATGCTAATGAATTCAACTTGAATTTTACGGATGATGAAAATTTGATTTTGGAAGAAACCCCAAATCAGGATAATATGAAACAAGAAGCCACCAGCAACCAAGACAACAGTAAACAAACAAAAGCAATTGACTCAACTCATCCGAATTTTTTAAAATATTTTTTCGAAAACTCACGTTTACATCATTTAAGTACTTGGAGATCGAGATTTAAATCTGAATATATTATAAAGTCCATCAATAAATTAAATTCACGAGATAAAAATTTATCAAATTCTTTGGACAATACAATGTTATTTTATGTTGATTTTGACTGTTTTTTCGTGACAGTCTCATCTATGAATTATCCTGAGTTAGACTTTCGTAAGTTGCCACTTTGTGTTACTCATGGTACTTCAACTTCTGATATTAGTAGTTGTAATTACGCTGCCAGAGATTATGGTGTTAAAAATGGCATGTGGGTAAAAGATGCCAAAAAACTATGTCCTAAGTTAAATTGTTTGAAATATGATTTTGTGAATTATGAGCGCATTTCAAGGTTATTTTATAACTTTTTGTTAGAAAATGAAGAAAATTCAGATGTTACTTGCGTTTTACCTATTTCTGTTGATGAATGTCTCTTAGAAGTTAAATGGTCTTTTGATAGTTCTCAAGAACGAGTAGAATCATATTTTAAACGGAGAGCAGCTAATTTGAAGTTGAAAATTAAAGAATTAACAAAATGTGATGTTAGCATTGGAATTTCCAATACAAGAATTTTGTCTAGGCTATGCTTAAAACAAGCAAAGCCAAATGGCATTTGTTATTTTAATTTTGAGAATCAAGACCCAAAAGACTTCTTGAAGAAATTTCTATTTAAAGATCTTCCAGGAATTGGTAGCAATTCTGTCACAAAATTGATTCAAGGCTTTTTCGTGGGCTCTTCTTTTGATGTGAATACTTTAAAAATTGGCGATTTATATGAAGAACAGATTAAATCTCAGCAATTATGTTCATTATTTGGGAAAAAGAATGGAACAAAGATTGATAATTTCATTAATGGTAGAGACGAATCTATTCCATTGGGTAGATATCCCTTGATGAAAACTCTTGAATATGAATACGAAACCCATATTTTGAATAAAGATTCTATTTCTATAGATGTTAACTGGGGGATCAGGTTTTCAAAATTTGAACAAGTGGAAGTTTTTTTCAATGATTTAATAAAAGAATTAATCAAGAGAATGAAATCATATAATAAAATTGGTTCAACTTTGACTTTAAAATTAATGAAAAAAATTCCCAATACTCGTACAGAAAAATTTCTAGGGATGGGACATTGTGATTTAATAACTCGAAGTTCCAATATTGGACTTCCAACTAATGAATTTGGTATTTTGCTAACCGAAATTAAAAATTTATTCAAGACGATAGTTGGTATTAATGTAAAACATGCAAAGGAAAATAAAAATGCTACAAACATTGAAGAGGTTCGAGGATTAGGCGTTAAGATTGGTAAATTAATTGATGCTAGTAAATCGGATTTAAAACAAAAAAAGTTAATTTTTGAGAAACCAATATCATCATCGTTTAAAAAATCGAATAATAATAACAAAAGTTTTGAATTACCAACCCAATATGAAGAAGAAATTTTTAATAATTTACCAAAAGACATTCAAGATGAACTTAAATTACAATTCAAGTCTGATAAAATATTAAAACGTATTAATAAGAAAAACAATTTGGGTATTGTAGATAAAGTACGTAAACAACGACAACAAAAAGAAGCAGGAATAGCTCAAAAACAAGTTATAAAACCGAAAAAAACAAATAATTTTCAGAATAATCGAAATGAACTTCTGGCTAGTAAAGATAATCAATCAAATTTGGCGGCAGAAAAGTTTGAAGAAATCTTGAGCTCTGATATCTCTGGGATTATTGGAAATGATAGTAGCTTTATTACTACTACTCAAGATATTTTTTTTGTTGAAAATCCTAATATTGATAAAAAAATGTTCAAAAATGATATACCAGCATCTATTCAAGTTGATTTGATCAATAATTGGAAAACAAAAGAATTTGCATTAAGAAACAATAATGTTATTGATTATAAAATGATATTAAAAAATCGTAAAAAAATCGATAAAATGAGAAGAAATGGCAACGGTGGTGGTGATTTGTCCAACAAGCTGAGAGAAATCATTCATCAACCAAATAAATATTTCAAAAAATATTGTTTGAATGCCTTTGATATGCAATCTTCTTCATTATTATTAAAAAACAAAAAAAATAACAATAACAATGATGATGAAGGAGTAATACAATTTATGTCTCAAAAAGAAATTCACAAACATTTGAATTCTTTGATGATGAAATATTCTATTGGGCCTCCCGAAATTGTTTTCGAAAGATTAGATAATTTTGTCAAAAAATCAATCATTTCAAAAGATTATATTCGATTAAGTTGGTTTTTACAAGAAATTGATAAATTATCGAAATATGGAATTGATTATTCATCTTCAAAAATCAATAAGGATACTAATAATAGTTCAAAAACGGTAGAAGACTCAAATTCAGAAGAAAGCGAAAATTATGTTAAATATCTGTGGAATCAAGTATGGATGACTCTAAAACAAAAACTCACCCAATTGGTTCTAGAAGATGGTGTTATCATCGAATGATCATTCAATCTATTTTATAACAAGACTGACTTTATAATTATTATCGTGGATTGTTTTAACTATGTATATCAGATTATAATGTAGGTTATAATTTACAATTAATCATATTTTATATTAGAAAATAATGTGTATTAAAATTTATGTTTGTTTTAATTTGTTTCTCGCAAGCAACACTACCATCAACTTGATGTAAACTAAAAGTTCGCAAAAGCAAAGCAGCAAAAAAAAAAAAAAAAAAAAAAATTGAAAAAATCAAACGAACTAATATATTAATTTCACTTATTAGCTCTTTTCCAATGGTTCAATGTTCCAAATTAAATCAGCATATTCTTCGACACACCTGTCTGTGCTGAAAAATCCCATATTTGCCACAGAGGTGATTGATTTCTTGATCCATTCATCATGATCTTTCAAATAAGTTTCATCAATCAATTTTTGAGCATTCAAATAAGATTCAAAATCATCACTAACAATGTAATAATCACCGTGATATCTAATGGAGTCTAACAAAGGTTTGAATTCATGAGCATCACCAAAAGTATTGTTTTCAATAGCTTGGAATACTGTGGCCAAAGATTGAGGTAACTGAATTGTTCCGAATTGATGAGAAGCTCTAACTTTGTCAACATTTTCTGATAAATGACCAAATAAAAATACATTTTCTTCTCCAATTTCACGTGCAATTTCAATGGTTGCCCCATCTAAAGTACCAATAAGAATGCCACCATTTAAAACGAATTTCATGTTTGAAGTACCAGAAGCTTCAGTACCTGCTGTTGAAATATGTTCAGAAATATCAGATGCAGGAATAATGATTTCAGCCTTTGAGACGTTATAATCTGGAATGAAAACACATTGTAAGAATTCTTTAGTATCTTCATCATTATTAAGAACAGAAGCCACGTTATTAATTAACTTGATAATTCTTTTTGCCATATAATAACCTGGCGCGGCTTTACCAGCAAATATAGAAACTCTTGGTTGAGTTTTTTGACGCTCTTCTGGGGACATGGATTTCAATTGTAAATATCTATGGATGACACCAAAAATATTAAGTTGTTGTCTCTTATATTCATGAATTCTTTTGACTTGAATATCAAACAAAAATGTTGGATTGATATCATAGTTAGTCAAGTGTTTAACTAATTTGGAAAGTTTCTCTTTGTTGGCTACTTTGACCGCATCCCATTTGGATTTAAATTCAGAATCATCCAAATATTTTTCCAAATTTTTCAAGAGATTCAAATCAGTTAAAAATTCAGTGCCTCCTAATTGAGATGCAATCAATTTTGTCAATTCAGGATTAGCTTGATTTAACCAACGTCTTTGAGTGATACCATTTGTAACATTGATGAACTTATCCTCGCCATAAATCTTAGCAAAATCTTTGAAAATTGTTGTTCTAATCAAATCAGAGTGTAAAGCTGCAACACCATTAACTTTATGGGATCCAATGACTGCCAAATTCGCCATTCTAACTTGTTTAGGATTCGATTCTCCAATGATAGACACATTAGATAATAATTCACCTTGGCCAGGAAATTTTTTGGAGACAGATTGCAAGAAATAGTAATTAATGTCATAAATAATTTCGATGTGACGAGGCAACAAGTTTTGAAATATGTCCAAGGGCCATTTTTCCAAAGCTTCTTGCATAACTGTATGATTGGTATAAGCAATAGATTTAGTGACAATATCCCAGGCTTCATCCCAAGTCAATCCTTCCAAATCCACCAAAATTCTTTGAAGTTCAGGAACTGCCAAAGTTGGGTGAGTATCATTTAATTGAATTGCAACCAAAGAAGGAAATTCTTTCCAAGAGCGCTTAGTTTTTTTGAATCGACGAACAATGTCATGTAAAGATGCAGCTACCCAAAAATATTGTTGTTTTAATCTCATTTCTTTACCAGCATCAAAATTATCATTTGGATATAAAACTGCTGTAATTGATTCGGCTCTTTGTTGAGCAGACACGGAATCTTTATAATCACCAGCATTAAACTTGTTAAAATCAAATTCTGTTGTTGGTTTTCCGGACCACAAACGTAAATTATTAACATTTGTGTTAGTTCCAAACCCAGGAGTAGGATAATCATAAGCAACCGCTAAAATTCTTTCACCTCCAGCCCAAACCTTTTTCTTTTTATCCGGATAACCAGGTACAGGAACTTCATTAACACAGCCATAAAAATCAACAGGATATTGAATTTCATTACGATAAATTTCCCATGGATTTGTATAAGCAAGCCAATAATCAGGATATTCGACTTGATAACCGTTTTCGATTTTTTGAGAAAAAATACCGTACTCATATCTCAAACAATAACCCCAAGCAGGATAGTTCAATGTAGCTAAAGAATCCAATATACACGCAGCAAGTCTTCCAAGACCACCATTACCGCAACCAATATCACGTTCTTCTTCAATTAAATCTTCCAAATTAAATCCGAGATCTGATACAGATGTTCCAACTGTATCTTTTAACCCAGTGTTAAGAATGTTATTATCAAACAAACGACCCATTAAATATTCAAAAGATAAATAATAAATTCTTTTTTGGTCCTTTAAAGTTTGTAATTGTTGAGTTTCATTCCATTTAACAATCAATTTATCTCTAATTGCAAAAGATGCTGCTTGATAAGCAGCTAAACTATCACAATTGTACATGGAGCGTGCCAATGAAGTTTCAACATGGTAAACAAATTTTTCGTCGAATTCTTCTTTTGTTTTAATATCTTTTGTAGCGAATTTTCTCCATAATTGGCGGCATTCTAAAGGAATTTGACTTTCAATTGCTGTTATTTCATTGATAGAAAATCCAGTTAATCTTCTTTTGTGTGAAGTACGAGGGTCATTAAAGCCGCTGTCGCTATCATCAATTGTTCCTGGTTTGAAAGTCATTTTATGTGTGTGGGGGAAGGTTGTTTTTTGCTTTATTTTTTTTTTTGAGGAAAAACTTTAGTTGAAAAGAGAATAGATTTTTTTTTATAAACAAGGGAAAAACAATCGAATTAAATAGGTTGAATCTAATAGAAAAAAACAAACAGCAAGGGACAAAGATGGGAAAGCCTAAATAATTGAATTAATTTACTGATTGCTACGAAAAAAAAAAAAAAAAAAAAAAAGGCCTGTCAAAACCTGCAATGTTGTACGCAAATGGCGGGTTATGCATACACATTAACCCGGGGAGATTATTCTTTTTATTAATTAAGGAAAAGAGAGGACCAATCAATAAAAGATAAGATTATTTTACCTATTCGACACCTATTATTGTATAAACTTTCTTTCTAAATATAGATTCACCGTCAATATTACAAATTATGATATATTATGATATAATAAGAGTTATGAATTATGAATTTATATATTCATATTGAAAAAAAAAAAAAAAAAAAAAAAAAAATTATATATTATAATGCACATCTCTATCTATACGAAAAACACAATTTGCTCTTAATAATTACTAAAATCTTGTTGTGATGATTCCTTCATTTTTTCTGTCAAAACATAAATAGGTAAACTTGAACTTTCATTTGTTTTAATATGAATATTTCTAATATTATTTGTACTTTTCTTTTGATTGCGCTTTTGAAAATCTTCAGAAACAAAAGTTAAAAGCCCCCCTCCTGAAAGTTTATTTTTTTCATCTGTCAAGAATTCAATTACTGAATCAATATTCATCAAAATTTCTTTTGAATTCATGTCTGCTGTTGCTATTTTTATAGATAAATTATTTGCATTTTCATTATAAATTATATGAGTATTTCTGATTATTGATTTCACTTGTTGATAAACATACACTTGATCCACTTGTTCTATTTCAGGTTCGATTCCTTCTTGATTTTTCTTGTTTTTATTCATTATTCTATCCAATTTTTTTTTTTGTTTAAATTTTTCCAAATTTTCAATAGAATTCATTTGTACCAAAAATGGAACTTTTTTGTTTTTGCCATAAAATTTTGAACCCAAAACATCATGCAATTTATGATGAAGTCGTTGATCTACCATTATAATATCATACTCTTGATGTATTTTCTTTTGATACAGCTGACTATTCATTCTAATTTGAAATTTCTTAAACCCAAGAATGTCTTTAAACAAATTTTCTGTATCTGTATCGTCTTTTTGTAATTGATCTCTATAATTTAAAACCGGGTCTTTAGTAAGTAACAAGATTTTATTGGTTCTAACTTTTCCAAACTTATGTGGAAGATTTACTATTCTAGGAATATAATCGTTCTTATTGATTATTGGCCTATCACTTGTTATGATAAGATGAATATTTCCATCAGTTTTATTTCCAGATTCTTTATTCAATTTTGCACTTTTTTTGGCATAAGATTTTAATGCTTTTATTGATTTGATAGCATCTTGTTCATATTTCGAGTTGCTAATGGCCATGATTCGTATTGTATATATATGTTTATTTATATCTCTTTTTAAAAAGAATCAATAGCAATAATCTAGATATTTTGGGAAGATGAAAAATAAGAATCAAGAACGGCTGTTAAAATAGACTCTTTTGTTTAGATTTCATTCCACTACACTGCTTTCTTTACCTTGTACAATTCTGAAATTTTTTTTTTTTTTTTTTTTTTTTTTTTTTTTGCCATAAATCATCTCTCATCCCTCAAAAAATTTGCACCATAAGAGAGGTTCATAACCTTTGATGATCATCGCGTTGGGACTCTGTATAACTGACATTTTCACAAACAATAATAATCAGTCTTGAATAAGTGGTTTTTGAAAATTAATAATTATTTTCTAAATAACCTTTCTAATATTTTTTAAGTTGTCCAAATTTTTCATTAAGGCGCTTAATGACGAGTGAACTGATAGTTAAAAAACGCGTGTCTAGTAGTGATAGTTCTAAAACTTAATAATGAATATGTCTAACTTTTGATTATGAAGAGAATTTATTCAATCAGGCATGATATTATAAGGGAAAATCCAAAGATCCTAATGATAAAAATTATAAGTTTCCTCCAAAATGTTTTTGTATAAGTAATTATTAATTTAAATAGTAAAATATATAATAGTGGTTTTTATAATAGTAATTTTGAGTAATTAATCTAACAATTTTTTTTTTCACGTAAAGCTAGAATAAATGTATTAAAATCTATGTAAATATTATTAAGTGAGAAACTTTTTCCGCAGGCTGTTGAAAACATAATTAATAGTGTATCATTTAAATAATTGTAACCTGACTTCCGTTATTTATTATTTTTTTGTACATTAGTTATTTGCTTATACCTTTATGGCTGGTTGCTTGCTATCTTGAATTGCTATTTGTTGAATATATATAGTTGTATAGTTTTGTGCCATTTTTCAATGTCTATCAAGTATAAGGAATGACAGACAATCTAATAGGTTTCAATAGATTTAGTTGATTTGATTGAAAAATCCGATTCTTTTCACATTCAAAAGATCCGTATATTTATGAACTAACTATATACGATTCTTTTTTTTTTTTTTTACCATCACAGAAAATTGTACATTGAAGGAAAAAATTATACAATAAATAAGAGGGTAAAACCTAAAAAAGGACATCAGTTCTGTTTCATAGGAGAACAAAACCAAAAAAAAAAAACAGACAGAAAATTAATATATTATGTGACTGTGAAGACAATTATATAACAAATTGGTTGTATAGTGTAGTGGTTATCACTTTCGGTTTTGATCCGAACAACCCCGGTTCGAATCCGGGTACGACCTCTTTTTTGAAGTCGTTATTTTTTTTTACATTCAATATATTTGGTTTTAGATTTAAGGTTGTAATTCAACTAAATTAGCCATATATTCCAATTTTATTATTATCAATGGAAAAGAAAGATTCTGAGCTCAACGATACTATTATTCTAATCAAAAGTAAAAATATGAGAACTTGTTGAAATTTAAATAATTGTGAAACAATTAACAAGAAAAAGTAATACATGTATATAATAGTGTTTTCTTTTTTTTTTTTTTTTTTTTTTTTTTTTTTTTCCTCTTTAAATAAAAATTATACAATAGTTTCACTGCTTTTGGGTTGACATGATCTGATCTTAATCTCATAATGTCTTTTGATGTATTCACAGTTGTAAGTGTCAAATGCGGGTGGATAGCATGAGAGTAGTTCTTATGATTATATAATACCAGACCCAAAAGTGAGGTAATAGGTATAGATATACAGCCCTGCCTGCTTATTCACTGTGTTTTTTTTTCACTAAATTATTATTTAATATAAAAATAGAATGAATATATAGCCAATAAATTGATGAGACGGATTTGATTGTCTGTTGTAATCAAAAATTTTTGACTTATTATCCACTTACTCACTACAAAAAAGTATACAATATGCGAAACACAAAGACAGAAGGCCAAAGAATTTGAATCCGAGATAAGGTCATCATCCTGTGTAATTGTTTTGTAGAAAAAAAAATTTTTTTTTTTCTGATTACTTAAGGCAAAATTGAGTTTAAATAATTTAAAACAAAAATTTGTTGATGACTGATTAATAACCCTTTTTAACAACCTTTTTAATATATTGGCGTTTTTGTATGGATTTGTCTTTTTTTATTTTTTTTTTTTTTCTTTAAAAAAAAATTGTAAAGAAAGAAAACGTTTTTTGATATTTTGAGTGCAAAGCGGCTTGATGCAAGTGGGTTTAAGTAAAAAAAAAAAAAAAAAAAAAAAAAAAAAATAATAATAAAATACAGTGGAGCTTAGACTCATCTATTTCTATTTTTCCTTTCTTTTTTCACTTTTAGCATTATTACTATTTTTTCTATATATACCCTTTAACTATTCAAATTTGACTGGCTAGAAAAAAATCACATGCACCTGTCTGACAATCAAAACTGTTTTTTTTTTTGTGAAAATATAGTGGTATTTTCGCACAGATATGTAATGATGATTTTATAACCCCTAAACTACAGTTACTACTACTACTACTACTACTACTACTACTACTACTACTACTACTACTACTACTACTACTACTACTACTACTATACTTCATCTATATATTTTCAATACCACGTTTTTTGCTACCATTAGTATATATTGATACCAAGTAATTAAAAGGCTGCCCAAAAGCCTAAAAAAGATAAGTCGTATCAATAGTGTTTACTGTATAAACCATTTTTAGAAAGGCATGATTACTTACTGGCAAAGAAATATCAACTAATATAATGTCAGTATATTAATAAAATATACGGCATTTGTTAGTGCCAATTCAAAGGTAAAATAAAATAAGATGAAATGAAATAAATAATATAATTCTTTTCGTGTGCACGTTTTCTACTTTCTATTTTCTCTTTCTTACTCTAGCCTTTCTCACGCTCGCCCACTTGCTTTGATCCCACCCCCAACCACCCGATTTCCCTTTTGGGAAACACACGTTCTAGTCATCTTGCCCGTTATCCTCTAACTTATAAAAGTACAAAGAGTTTCCTCGAATTTTCAAATACATTACCATAAATATTTCATTATTCTCTCATAATCATCATTATTATCACTTATACAATTGATCAATATCTTCAACATTAGAAAAGAATTCTAATCGTTTTCATATAGTATCCATATATTATGTCTGATCATCAACAACAAGACGCCGCTACTAAGGCTAATATGACTTCTGGTGGTAACGCTGCTTTCCACAATTTCGTTAATGATTTTGCTCATGTTACTGATCCATTGGAAAGAAGAAGATTGGCTTTGGAAAAAATCGATAACGCTGCTTTTGGCTGGTATCATATTAGAGCCATCATGGTTGCAGGTACGTGAAAAACAAAATACACATTTTCAATAATTAGCGTCTGCATCATTTTATATGCATAGATTTTTTAATTTTTTTTTTTTTTTTTTTTTTTTTTTGAAGCTCTAAATACTAACATTTTTATTCAGGTGTTGGTTTCATGACTGATAGTTATGATATATTTGCTATTAATATGGCAATGACTGCTATTCAATATGTTTTTTATGAAAACAAACCTGCCACTTCTACTACTACTTTGCTTAAAATTTCCACTTCAGTTGGTACCGTCATTGGTCAAGTTGGATTTGGTTGGTTAGCCGATGTTGTGGGTAGAAAAAAGATTTACGGTACTGAATTGATTATTATGATTGCTGCTTGTATTTTCCAATGTTGTATTGGTACTTCTCCTGCTATTAACTTTACTGCCCTTTTCACCTTTTTAAGAATTATCATGGGTATCGGTATTGGTGGTGATTATCCCTTGTCTTCTATTATTACTTCTGAATTTGCTACTACCAAATGGAGAGGTGCAATCATGGGTGCTGTCTTTGCCAATCAAGGTTGGGGTCAATTACTCGCTGGTATTGTTGCTATTGTTTCTATTGCAGGTTACAAGGATGACATCAAAAACGCTAACTCTTATGCTGAGTGTGATCACAAATGTTTGAGAGCTTTGGACAGTATCTGGAGAATCATCATTGGTTTCGGTTGTCTCCCTGGCTGTATCGCTTTGTACTATCGTTTGACCATTCCAGAATCTCCTCGTTATACCTTTGATGTTGCTAACGATGTTGATGTTGCTGCCGCTGACGCTCAACATTTTGTTGACGGTAAATATGGTAACGCTAAACAAAGTGAAATTGAAGAATTGAGAGCCACTGAAGACCACAGAGAAATTGTTACTGCCCCACCAAAAGCTTCTTTCAAAGATTTCTGCAAACATTTTAGTCAATGGAAACACGGAAAAATCTTGATTGGAACTGCTGGATCTTGGTTCATGTTGGATATCGCCTTTTATGGTTTAGGTTTGAACACTGCTGTTATTTTGCAAACTATTGGCTATGCTTCTTCTAAGAACGTTTACAAATCTTTGTACAATTCTGCTGCCGGTAACTTGATTTTGATTTGTGCTGGATCTATTCCAGGCTATTGGTTATCTGTTGCTACTATTGATAAATTCGGTAGAAAACCAGTTCAATTGATGGGTTTTACTCTTTTGACTATTATTTTCTGTGTCATTGGTTTTGCTTATCACAAATTACACGAAGGTGGTTTGCTTGCTTTGTATATTCTTGCTCAACTTTTCGAAAACTTTGGTCCAAACACTACTACTTTTGTTGTTCCTGGTGAATGTTTTCCAACTCGTTACAGATCTACTGCTCACGGTATCTCTGCCGCTACCGGTAAAATTGGTGCTATTGTCGCCCAAACTGCCATTGGTACTTTGATCAACCACGGTTGTTCTGCTGACGACAAAAACTGTTTTTTGCCACATGTTATGGAAATCTATGCCTTGTTCATGTTGTTAGGTATTTTTACCACTCTTTTAATTCCAGAAACTTCTAGAAAAACCTTGGAACAATTATCTGAAGAATTGCACGGTGAAACTTATCCAACTTCTTCCCATCAACTTAACTATGGCAGCGATAACTCTGAAAAAGCTGTTTAAGTAAAAAATAATTCAACTACCATCAAATGAAATAATTTTTATAGACCCTTTCAATTTTGTTTCCTTTTAATCAAAACCATTATTTTTTATTCTCTTCATTTTTTTTTTGACTTTCTTGATATCAAATTCCGTTTTTTCCTTTAAGTTTCTTTGCTTTTGATTTATGTATATGTGTTTCGTTTTTTTTTTTTTCTTTTATCGCTGGCAGCCTTTCAAAGTTTCTACTCTAAATTATTTTAAAAAGATATAATTCATTTTAACTGGATACTTTCTAATTTTATGTTTTTTATTTCGTTTTGTATGCAAGTTAGTAAAACTGCCAACTTTGGAAAGAGAAAATTGAACATGCATTGATGTAAATACTTTTTTTATCTCCTAAGCATTTATGTGTAACAAATGGAAAAAAAAAGGATATCAAAAGAACCTTGATACTTTATAATAGTGAAAAATAAATTAAAAATTAAACTTGTAGACAAAAAAAATTGGTAAGTTAAAGTCGGTCATATTATTATTAACGAGACTCAAGGTGAAATAATCATAAAAATTATATTTTATTTATTAAAATATATTTATTCTTTATTTTATAATTTTGACTGTTCTTGCCATTTGAATCCAATTTTCTTTTTCTCTTCTCCTGGTTCAATAATAACGTTAATGACCACAACTTTTTGTCCTATTTGTGCATCTCTTATTGCTTTTGGTAAAACTTCAATTAATTCTTCACTTGTCATCACCATATATCCAGAACCACCCAATGATACCAGTAATTGATGATATTTTATGTCTTTTCCTAATTCAATAGGGGCTCTATTTTTGTCAATAGAAAATGAAGATGTGGTGACACCGTGATATATTCCACTATTATTCATCACGACAATGACCATTCCTAATTCATATCTTGAAGCAGTTTCGATTTCCATCGCACTAAATCCAAAAGCTGAATCACCAACAATCGATAAGACTAAATTTTTTGGGTTGGCAATTTTTGCAGCTATAGAATACCCTATACCAACTCCCATAGTTGATGTTGTTCCAGAATCAAGTCGGCCTTGAGGTATAGTAATTGGGAATGAGACCCTAGAAATATCCATAGTATTTGCCCCTTCACTAATCAATGTTGTTGAAGATTGAAGTTTAGAATTAATGAGAAAATCACGTATATATTTATATACCACATGATAATTCAAAGCTTTTCCTATTTTTGAAGATTCTTGTTCTTTTAATTCCAAAGATTTGACATTTTTTTCAATAGAGTTCTGTATAACCAATGGCAACGTTCTTGAACCACCAAAATTATATTTTTTGTCTCTCAATTCCAGATGTTGATGATTCAATTGCTCAATGATCAATTTGATATCCCCAACCAATCCATATTGAATATCATCACTATTAATATAATTCTCACCGATTATTTCAGCTCCAGAATTAATTTGTACAAATTTTGCTTCAGGATTGAATTTTCTTTCGCTACCAAAATGCAACATCCAATTTAATCTTGCTCCAACTACAATTACCAAATCCGATAATTTAAGCGCCAATGATCTTGCTGAAGATACATTTAAAGGATGGTAATCACTTATCACTCCTTTGCCCATTGGTGTAGGAAGAAATGGTATTTGGTAACGTTCAACAAATTCAATCAACTCAGTACTAGCATCAGCATAAGCAGAACCTTTACCAATAATGACTAATGGAAATTTTGCGGCCCTTATTAGATCCAAAACTTTACTCAATTTTTGTAAATCACACATTGATTTTGGTGGACTTGAAATCGGTTTCACCAGTGATAATAATTCTTTGAATTCTTCACTCGATGAAGTTGATGGACTAACTGAAATTCGATCTTGAATTAAATTACCTGGCAAGTCAATATAACTGACTCCCGAAGTACCAAACCAACATCTTCTATAACCTTGAGAAATTACATCACAAACTTGATGAGGATCGGTGATTTGGGCTTGAAATTTGACAAATGGGGTCACCACTCTCATTTGATCAAGTTCTTGAAATCCTCCTTTATAACGAAGATGATCATCAACTGAACCAGCAAGGATTAACATTGGCCAATGGTTGGTTTGGGAATTATAAATACCCGCTAAAGCGTGAATCACTCCTGGTCCTCCAACTACTAATAATACTGCTGGTTGGCGGGTCAAATAACCATAAACTGAAGCAGCATAAGATGCTGATTGCTCATTTCTAAAGGCAAAGAATTTGATATTCAAATTTTGAAGAGCATCTGCAATCTAAGAAAAAAAAAGAAAAAGAAAAATAGAAATGTTAATACTTATGTCTTTCTATTAAATAAGGGAAATTTGCGTTCTTCGTACAAACCATCTCCGTTTTAAACAAACTTTTTACTTACCTCAATCACCGGAATCCCCACTAATCCAAACACGGTTTTAACTCCGAGATTCTTTAAAGTCTCAGCAATTAATTCTGCCCCAATTTTTTGATCCATTTTGAAAATAAAAAAAATAAGAAAATGAAAAATACAGCAATTAAAAAATATTTTCGAATGTAGTAAACTGTCTCCAGTTGAGGTATAATTAAGTCAAGGGACGATTTTTCAAAAATATAGATCAAGACTTGATCAACGGACGCGGGCTCGTAATGCGAAGATCCAAATCTTATGATTGTCATATAATAAAGAAAAGCTTCAAGCTTAGATACTTTAAAATTGATTGAAATAATCTATTTCTTATAACGCAGTCAATGTAATTTATCTTATATATATTGTCAAACCTATACTATATATGGGGCTTGGCAGGTGTACAGCGGTCCGTGTTGCGTTTCGGACCGGTAAATAGAGAAATTGCTCTATATTATGCGTGGACAATAATAATTCTAGTATTTTGTTATTTAGGAGTAATATTACGTGTTGATATTGATATAACTTATGGGTATAAGATTTAAAACTTCCAGTCATACCGATTTTGCAGGTTTGAAACTAAGTTTTCTTCCATTATACAAATACTTTAGATTTTGGCAAGGCGGGCCCGACTCTCAGAAAGTTCAATATGCTGTGGTGGTCCACAGATATATATTCTATATTGTAACTTAAATTTTTAATAGTTCATTTATCTCTTCTCATAACCCCAGTTGCTCAGGCTATTATTACATAGAATGTCAAACTTGAACTTCGCACGGAAATGCAAAAAACAGAAACAGAATCAAAAAATAAAAAAAAAAAAAAGCTAGATATGATAATCCCAGTGCAGTTCATAAACAATTAATCACGATCAAACAGAGAAACCAACAGTAGCAGTAAAAAACCAATTTGAAGCACCTTTGCAGTTCACAAGATACAACAAAATGAAAACAGAATAACAAAGGAAGCACAATGTAAAAAAAGACCAAAAAATATAAAATGAAAACGGAAAAAAAAAAACAATCATACAGTAACAAATTAGATGAATAGAAAGAAGGAACACGAAATTGATGTCAGAAAAATTTCTTTCAACGAATAACAACATTAAAACGACATAAAAAATAGGAATGAGATTATTAAACAAAAAACATTAAAAAATGAGACAATAAAAGGATAATAATAAAATAGTTAAAGAATCAAGAAAAATGGAAGGACTGAGAAATAGAAAATGTGAAAAATGAAAAAATGAAAAAAAAGGCGATGTAAGAGATAAAAGTGATTTAAAAAAAGATTAAAAAATATGGAGGTAATAAAAATTGACAAGCATATATAGATCTATATATATACCATCAAATCCATTTTTTTTTTCCAAAAAAAAAAAAAAAAAAAAAAATAAGGAACAATTTAAAATTAAAATAAACAACATAAAAGCGGATTGGCGAGATAACCGGAGCTGGAAATAGGAATCAAAAGGGCAGGGTTTGTAAATAAACGATCAGTTAGGACTTTGAATTATATGTTTGTATGGCCTATGTTTTCTTATCTTTGTTATTATTATTGTTATTTATATTCTTCATAATCTAATCAAGTCTGTTTTTGACAGTCAAAATAGTGAGAAAAATCAATCCAACAACAATTCTTAGAATTTAAAGTCACCTTGTTGCTGTGGAGCACCGAAAGCAAATCCCCCATTATTACCGTCAGCCATTTGAGCATCATCTTCAGCACCACCTTCATCATCATCGTTGAAGTATTTCTCGATAATGCTATAAGCTTTTTGATAAATCTTCTCACTTTCATTCTTTTGACAATCAAAGATTTTATCCATACCACCAGCTTCTTCAATAAAGATAGCATTTTGATTAACGCTGGAGCCACTAAATTCTTTTTCTGCTTCTCCAACTTTCAAAATGTTTTCCAAAGCATCAAGGGCAACTTCCAAAATTTTGATATCACCAATCAACAACAAATCACACAAAGGTTTGATACAACCTTGTTGGACCAAGTAAGCTATTTGATCAGGTCTCATCATACCACCTGAAGAGGCGTTACTAATAGCCCAACAAGCTTCCTTTTTGGTTTTATATTCACCAGTTTCCAATATTTTGATCAAAGGTGGAATTAAATTGCTATCAATAACTGCTTGAATTTGATCATTATTACCGGCGGTAATATTAGAAATGGTCCAACAAGCTTCTTTTCTGATTGCTTCTTTAGGATTTGACAACAATGGGGCCATGGCAGGTAAAACACCAGCATTGATGACATATTGAGTTTGAGAATCATTACCAGTAACAATATTACCAACAGCTCTCAAAGATGGAGTTTTAACCAAGTTTGATTCATGACCCAATAATTCAACTAATCTTCTTGGGATTCTGGCATCAATCACTGCTTGAATTGCTTCAGCAGGACCATCTGATAAATAACTGATGGCCCAACAAGCATCAATTAAAGTTTCAGTGTCAGTAGAATAAATTAATTTAGCTAAAGTTGGTAAAGCAGCGCTAACAGTGTTCCAATCTGGTTGAGGATTTCTACCTCTACATAAATTAGATAAAGTCCAGGTGGCGGTTCTGATCAAGGACATTTTAGTTGTTTGGAATAAATCAAGAGTTGGTGCCATAGCATTACAACTCAACACATAATCTCTGTAGGTAGAAGAATCACCAGCAATGTTACCAAGAGCCCAAATAGCTTGTTCTTGAACTTCTAAAGATTTAGAGTACAATAATTGAACAAATTCAGGAACTGCACCGGCTTCAACAACAACTTTGGTTTGTTCAGAAGTACCAGAAGCAATATTAGTCAACGCCCAAGCAGCTTCAAGTTGAATCATTTCAGGTTTATCACTACGCATAAAGTCAATTAATTTTGGAACGATACCAGTTCTAATGACCAAATCAATAGGTGGATTGTGTTCTCTAGACAAGATTTGTCTAAATTTAATGACTGCATTTAATCTTGTTTCGAAAGGTTGACTGTCATCAATACTACTCATCAAAGTAGGGAGTTGAGCTTCAAGCTAAAAAAAGAAAAATTCAATGTTAGTATGTTGAGTCCATAATATGAGAAGCATTTTCGGGATTATTTGGTTGAAATCGATAAAATCAACGTTTTTATGAAAAAAAAAAAAAAAAAACATATATATTTCACTTGAAAAATACATACATCTTGTAAGAAACGTCCATCATCATCATGTTCTTCATCTGAGTCATCATTTAAGTCAAAGTCAGCCAAATTTCTTCTTTTGGCTAATTCATCATCTCTTTTTTGTTTTCTCAATTCGACTTGTTGAGTTTCTCTTCTTCTTCTCAATTCATCGGCAGTGAATCTTGATTTATTTTTGAATCCAGTACGACGGTATTCTGGGACAAACTTATCTGTGGCGTCAGTATCCATTTTTGTATGATTATGATTTAATTTGCTCTACTTGTTTTATTTGTTGAGGATATTTGGTGATAGCACAACCTTGATTTGACTTCAATTGAACAGGGAAAAAAAATCAAAACAAATCAAAATAAAAAATAAAAAACGATAGGGGAAAAGAATAAATAAGTTCTTGAATGAATCAACAGATCTGATTTTCTCTCTATGATTTATTCTTTTTTGTTATTGTTTCCAATAATATCTTCTTTAAAAAAGGTGAATACGAATTAACAATTGGCTTTGTGTGCTGGGAAAAAAAAAAAAAAGAAAATCGAAAAAAAATTATTTTACTTTTTTTTTTTTTTTTTTTTTTTTTTTTTTTTTTTTTTTTTTTTTTTTTTTTTTTTTTTTTTTTTTTT
>JASTUB010000066.1:0-47694 GCA_031124825.1 Saccharomycopsis vini
GAAGAAGAAGAAGAAGAAGAAGAAGAAGAAGAAGAAGAAGAAGAAGAAGAAGAAGAAGAAGAAGAAGAAGAAGAAGATAAAAATGGTAAATTTTCAATTGAAAGTGTGATTCAACAGTTGTATCAAGACTTGAACAATTATTCTGAATGCTCAATTAAAATTAATTCTGGTAATTCAATTGATATCAAATTGTTTCCAAACATTAAGCTACCTGATGTGGTAATTTTACCTTGTGATGTTCCCGTATCTACAATAAACTTGAATGCATTGGTGGACTTTTATTGGGACCCAAACTTGTTGAGAATTACTCAATTCATAGATGGTGTTAATAGTGTCAGTAAGATCGCCAAATTGTGCAATTCAGATTATGAGTATGCTTGCTTATGTATCAGGCATTTGATGGCTTATAAATGTATTATATTACTTGACACCTTTTCATTTCAAAACATATATGCAACAACCACCAAAAGCCCAATGTTTTTAGAAAATAAAATCATGGGTGAAGAATGCCAAGAATATTGTTATAGTGGAAAAGGTACAAACCCCATAAGAAACTTACCATTTGAATTCTTTGAAGATGCTCTTGGCCAGAATGACCATCATGAAAATAAGAGAACACGAAGTGCTACCTCCATAGATGAGGTTTCTTGGACTACAGATGGTAATAGCATCGCTTCACTTAGAAATAAAGCCTCATTAAAGGATTTACTGCAACAATTAAATTTCAAGCTGCGACAAAAACATGCCAATTCAATTAGCACTTCAACAACTAGCCGCAAAAATAACAGTGCCAATAATAACCATAATAACCTGGAATATGATTTAGGTATTAATGCGAAGGAAAGCTATGGCTCTGAAAGCGTAGAAAGTGTGAAGCAATCAGAGTCTTTTGGTGACGTTTTAAACATTTATGAGCCTCATAAAACTCTATCATCAATCCAGTTATTCGAGCTTTATTGTAGTTTCAAACACGGGGTGACTGTTGAACTGTGGTATGCAAGAAATGAAAATATTCTCCGAGGAGTGGAAATTGATATTCGAAGATTCGTAACATTTGGGTTGCTTCAAGGCATATTATATCGTATCTACTCGTATCCTATGCTTCTAGATTATGATTCAAGGTGGTTGTCAAACTGTGAGGTTTTTTATGTGTTAAAAGATCAAGCTTATATCAAAGACTTAAATGCGAGAATTACTCTGGTAAGGAGCACTAGTGGAGAAGGCTCATCTGAAAACAGTGAAACTTCTGCTCTTGGTCGTGGCAGCCATCTTGATCGCTATAAGGATGTAGATGATACATCAAGCCATCGCCAAATGTATTATAATCAAAATAACAGAAGTAATGATCCCAATATCGGTAAAACTAAAGATTCAAGAGAAGCAATTCAAAAAGAAATTGATGAAGTTATTGATAATGAAAGCTTGATGAAAAAATTTGGTGAAAAACACTATTTGAAATCAATTCAAGAAGAGGAAATCATCTCCAGGAAATACACTATTATTCAATTCAGTACATCTGTATTTCAACCTCCAGGTAGTAACATCGATCATAAGTCATTGAAGGCTTTTAGAGAACAACAATTTGATCAACAGTCTAACAAGTTTGGATACAAAAGCTCCATAAATTCTGCATCAAGGGCAAATTTGAATAGTAATAAATCTATAAAGATTGAGGACCCTGCAATAAATGTTGAGGCAGGTAATAGAATTAGTCTACAAAAGCTTAAAAACCCTAATTACATTAAGCTTATTAAGAGAAAAAGCTCAAATGGAAAAGGCGAATATTATTCATTGATGAGTATATTAACATTGAAAAAACATTATCTCGATAAGGTAAAGCATTTTGATTTGATATGTACAGAATTTGGAATGAGCAAACAAGAGGTTGAAAAAGTATTGAAAAATTTTTGGAATTTCAGTGTTGTGGAGAGATAAATTACATTAATGCGACATCTGTCAATATAGTCGAAACTAATAATGAATAAATGAATCAATGGAATCCAGAAAGCACTCTTGTAATTTTTGAAGATTTTTATCCCACAAACAGTACCCTTTACTCTTCCTTTTCTTCTATCTTATTCCAAAACAAATCCGTAGCTCAAACACACTTTTTAAATTTTTTTAATTTTTTTCTTTTTAAGAAAATAAAGATAGGTTTATATATATAGAAAAAGTAGGAGAAAAAAAAAGAACATTGCTATGATACAAAAAGATTGATTTTTTTTTATTTTAGACAGACCAGTTAACATTAACATTAACCTAGATATTGGCTTATCCTATCTTTTCTTGCCTAGGATATTGGTTTGGTTTATATTTATGTTGATATCTGTATTTTACATACTAGAAATACTTTCATTGACAGTATCGATAGAGAGTTTAGAGTTCAAAGTTTTATCAGTAGGAACTTTGAAGACGTAAGATCTGATCACTCTTGGATCATTTCTCAAAATTCTTGTAATTTCTTTTTGAACACTTGGGGAAGCATCAAACAACATTGTGAAATAACTTCCTTGGAAATATCTTTGTTGATCTTTTTTAAAAATCTTTGGTAAGTATCTAGCGCCCATAGATTCTATTCTTCTAATAACACCTCTATTGTCAATCACTAGTTTTCCAATGGTTTTTGTGACTCTATACATCAAATTATGTTAGTATATATGTTTGAGTTGAAATAATCAAAACATCGTAACAGGAGAATAGTACGTACGCTTTGGCGTCTTCATGAACGGCTTTATGAGCAATATGTTTTTGAGTACGGGCTACCGCAAAGAGTTCGTAAAGCATTTTCTTGTATTATTTTAATTATTATTATGGATTATATCAATTACAGTTGTAAGGTTGGTGGAAATACTTTCAAGTTATTTTTTTTTTTTTTTTTTTTTTTTTTGGCCGGTGTGATTTTTTTTTTCTTTTCCCAATCTTTCAAATACAGTAATATATTACATAAGCAGAGCTAGCACGCTTACTAAGAAGTAATTTGAGCAGAGAGAATACTTGCATCTACTAATAAATTACGTCTGAGAATTAGCCACTAAACTAATAAGATATCAAATTTATTCAGTTCACATATGTTTCGCACTTCATACCCAAAAAATTTAGAACAAAAATATACAAAAATTGAGATTTTGGAATGAAACTCTTAAGAATTATTGAGCGAAATACACCAGAATTCTCAATCGGAATTCGATATGTGCCAGATGAGATAACAAGCCGCTTTGTTGGTAATTTTGAATGTGGACCGACTGTATAGTAAACATACTTGGGGAAAAAAGGGTCTCCAAAAAAAGATAAATCCATAATAAATACAAGAATTGAAATAAAAAATTAGACAATATAAAAAAAATCCGAAAAGATACAGTATAGAAAAGTCGCCAAAAGAAGAGAGAGACAAAGAAAGAGTGAAAAAAAAAAAAAAAAAAAAAAAATTCACTAAAAGAAAGATAGAAATTGATTTATTTGCTGTCAACCATAAGACCAAAGATGCTACCCATATCAACATATCTTCTAGAAGAATTATCAAGATATTTATTCACAAGACTTTGACATAATTGGAAAAACTCTTTGTTTTGGTCAGCTAAAATATTAACTTTCGCATTAGGTATCAGATCAGGTTTGTTAGCTCCAACAGAATAGATTTGTTTTAAGCAGTTCTTTTTATTTTTTTCGACATCAAATATAGAGCTAAAGTACATCAATTGACGATATAATTCTTGGTCATTATATTTGTATCTCATCATTCCATCGCAACTTCCACTAAGACATTTACGTCCATAAACGCTCATTTGTCTGGTGGTCATTTCACAAGAAGGATCATCACAAACCAACCAAGATGCATAATAGTAGGAAATAAATGATCTGATTTGACGTTCTAATTGAGAAGTGATTCTCAAAGTAGACATTGTCTTATTGCAACGTTTACAGAGTATACCCCCAGAAGTGACCTGATAATCAAAAGATGGGATTATTCCCCCAAAACGAAACTTGTCACCGCATGAACATTGTAATTCCAAGAATTTCGAGTATTTATATCTTTCTTCATCAGATATCGTCGCTTCAAATGGCTGAAGACCATTAATGGACGTCTGATTGTTATTATTATGTCTTTCATATTTTCTTCCATCAAGGCCTAAGCAATCAGCTAATCTGACCATATCAATACCAGGATAAGTTTGCAACAATCTGCTTAATGGATTGTACATTTGCTTTTCAAGATAATATTTTGGATCAGCTTTCAAGTCAGAATTTTTACTGAGAACTTCTTGTAGTGATCTTGCCCTTTCGGCCACACTACCTTCTTCGCCGTCACAGATAATATAAGTTATCACACTTCCAGCTTTGATTATTTTACCTTGTTTTCTTAGCCTCAATGCAACCTGAACAGGTGGCATGCTTTTCCCATTTGGATAATTTTTCGGGTCTTTAGATAATCTAGTATTAATTTTGAATTTCTCTGGTCTAATTTCATTATTTTTAATTTTAGCGGTCAAGTCTGTCAAATGTTCATAAATCTCATTTAAAACATCTTCTGAATCTTTATCTGATAAGATCTTTTGTAAAATGTAATTAGAAGTTTCTTTGGTTAACGGACTAAATTCACGTCTTTTTAAATCCAAACCTTTAACTTCAAGAGCCTCAGAAAATGTACCATCGCTTTCTTTAGTAATATTGATTGCTGCATATTTCTTTTTTGAGTGCAATAAAATGCTTTTGAAAACATTGTCAAGGCCCAATTCCAAGATCTTATGCTTACTATTTACAAGCTGTTGAAGTTGACCAGCAAAATCAACTGCCTCTTGATAATTCATGGCCGCGGTCTTTATCATAAGAGAATCCGTATCTCCGTAGATTGCATGTAAATCAATTGACTCAGCTAATTTCTTAGTTTCCATCAAAACATCTCTACCTTTGGCAGTAACTAACATGGCCAAAGCTTTTGCATAAAATCTACTTTTTTCAAAACCTAAATAACCATACAAAGAGTTGGCTTGTAATTTCAAGGCTAATTGTTTGTTATCATATGAAGATCTTTCTGCAAATGTTATTTTTGGATCTTTCAATAATTTTTTCACTTCACGACGTCGACTGACCAAAGAATTCAATAATTTTGGTAATATACCTTGAGGAACGTCTGGGCCTGGGTATTCAGGCACGTGTTCTTCGCTCTGAGTTCTATTAAACTCATTTCTATCAATGGTAGTGAAACAGATGTTATATTCTTGAATAATACTCGGATATAAAGAATTGAAATCTAAGACAACCACAAAAGATTTATGTAAACCAGCTTCAGGTTCTAAGACTAAACCACCTTTGTACTGGGCCTTTCTATTAGTTGTTGTCGTTGCTTGAGTTTCATCCAGATTTTCGAGTTGTTCTTCATCATCAGGATTGCGAGCTGTAATAATGGGCTGCTTCTTGTCAGTTTTGAATTCTTTGTCTGGCACAATATAGTTGTTTCTTGTGAATTCATGCAATAAGAAAAATTCACTTCTACCTGATCTAGTACCACCCAAAGTATGAGACCAAGCATTACCAGCAATATTAGTTAATGTTCTTGATAATGACAAAATTTGAAGCTGAAACGCAATCTCAATTGCAATATGGCATCGATCAATACCATCTTGTAAAACAGATAGTAAAGGTTTTGCATCCTCTGAAAATTGCGATTGATTCAAGTTATATTCAAGGTTAAATAATTTTTTCTTGCAAACAACATCATACATTTCAGACAAATCCCAGCTTTGACATTTTAGAGTGATAGATTTACCTAGTTCATTTGAGATATCACAAATCAATCTTCCTTGGAAAATCTCTTTTAATTTCATGTTATTCATGAGAGAGTTGCCAGATGTATTTCTTGACATTCTAGTCAATTTATCAGGCCAAACTTTTCTGTTTCTTCTTCCAAAATGTGACCAAGTTGCGATCTTTAATGCATGCATACGATGGATCAAAATATCCAATGACGAACTTTCCAAGTTGTGCCCCACAAAAAAGTCAGGATCATATTTCTTGATCAAAGCACATAAACAAGCTATCAATGTCTTTTCTGTTGGGAAAGATCTCACGTTCATTCCAGAGTCTTTAGCAGCCTTCGATAACCCTGGCGGAAAACTTGATTTTAGTATCCCCACTGGTCTCACCAAAGTGATTGATTCTTTTGGTTTGGTATCGGATGAAACATGCTCAATATTAATATTTGGAAAATAGGATATCGTAACCGCAGCAACTTCTTGAGCATTCAATTTTTCATTAAAAATTGGTTGAACTTGTAAACTCAAACAATTAAATACAGGCGATTCTAAAGATCTATCATCTACCGGAACAATAGAGTTTGGGGTGCTCACTGCAACTTCAATATCACAATGAGAAGTATTAACCAATGATTCAAAATCACCGTTAGAAACCTCTAACCAACATGGACCCATAATATTTCTTTGTAAAATTAAAGATTCAAAAAGTGAAGTATTTGTTCCAAAGACTTTGGAGAATGTTTCACCTACTAAATCAGACGGTAGGTTTATATTTCTACATTTGTGCGTTTGATATGGCATCATTACCTTTAAATATTCAGACTCTTTTGGTATATCGGGAAGCTCAAACGAGTATTTTTTTATTTGTGGCTTTGACTTGATTGTGTCTAATCCGTACTTGTCCATTAATAATGGAACAATTTCATCATGAATATCCATAGTTTGAACTTCTTCTAAAGATTCATCGCCGTCAATCATTCTAAATTTCCTAGGCAAGAAAAACAACTCTTTTAAGACACCATTTATCTGCAAGATGTTGGAAACGTAATTACCATTTTTCGTTTTGATTTTACCAAAAAGCAATAAACTGTTGTCCGCTTCCGCATAATCCATCCAGTACATTTTAAACTTACCATTTTCATCAAGTATATCATCTTGACTTGCCTTTGGCTGACTTTTGGACGGTGACCCTGATACAGACCTTGGAACGTTAGCTTTAATTGGTGATGTCTCTTCTTCGGGGTCATCTTCTATTATAGGCTTTGCAAGTATTGTATTTTTCGTGGCTTGAATATTGACTGGCCTATCTATATTGAAAACAGTACGCCTAACTCTCCTGGTAACAACAACTTCATCATCATCTTCATCATCATTCTCTTGCTCTTTTTTTTCGATATTATTTTCGACACTTTCCACTTGTAATTCTGGTGATTTTTTCTTAATTGGTGTTTTTGGGAGGATAATATTAATATTCTCTTTATTACTTCCATAACTTACTTTTTTAGTATCTTTTAGTTGGACACTCAGAATTTCTGTGATATCTTGTTCTATTTCATTTTCAATTGCAAGAGGCTTAAGCTCCTCCTTTTTGGTTCTTTTCAACAACCTTGGAGTGCTAAATGCGAGTTCCATATCATCCTCATCATTATTATTATTATTGGAATCTTTCTTATTAATCTTAGAAGTGAGTAGTGAAGGAGTAGATGCGCGTTTTAATCTCTTGGTACCTTTTTTTCCATCAAGATCAAAATCGTCTAAAATGTCATTAACATCAATATCCATTTTTTTCTTCTGTTTATTCGGATTAACCATTGACTTTCCAGGCTTGAAAAATCTGTTAATTGGAAGGTTTTTCTTTTTCTTATTCTTCTTTTTGCCCTCATTATCTGAATCACCATCGTCACCCATGTCTAAGTCTTCATTTTCATCATCGTAGTCATCTTCATATCTAGTTTGTTTTTCATTTTTCCATTCATCGGTACCATCGTCAACATAGTCATTGTTCACGTCGTTAACAACAAAATCTTCTTTGAGGAGTTGATCTCTTTTTCTTTTTCTGTAAGAGTCTTCATCAAGTTCTTCATAAATACTTTCATATTTTGGCTCATCATAAACAGAACTTATTGAAGCACCACTTCTTGCTGCCCTTAGAGCAGCAAGCTTATCTTTTCTACCCATCTTTATATATAGTGACTATTTTATGACAACTTTACTATTTGTCAGAAGCCACTTCAAATTGTCAGTTCCTAAAAAATGATGTCGTTTTTTTTTTTATTTTTTCATAAATGGAAAGTCGCGTTAAATAAAAATTACGCGTCGCGATATAGAACAAGCACGTGATCTGGAGAGCCACTTTCTTACAAATTATCAACCTTTTGGTAGTTGGATTTATAAGATGAAAGTAATAAAGATGATATCATGTGTGATCCACATTATGAAAAAAGTGTGTTTCCATTTAATTTGGTGATATTGAAAATTTGTAAAAAGTTTGTTTTGAAGGAATCATAAAATACTTAGATAAATGAGTAAATAGGAAAATACTTCTATAATATAAAATTATCAGATCTGAATAGATCCAGCCAAAATCACAAAAAAAAAAATAAAAAAAAAAAAAAAAGTAAGAATAATAATTATAAAATACAAAATAATAACACATTAATAATACAATCATGGCGGCGCTCCAGGAGAATTCACAGTAGGATTATTCATTTGTGCCTGAAATTTTCTCTTCTCTAGTCTCTTTTTACCAAGAAATCTACCATGACTTCCAGCTTTGCTCAAACCTAGTTCACCTGTGACCCCTTTCAAATAATCAGGCAAGGGATCCTCGTCTTTAAGATATTTCATCTTCCAATTTCTAGCTTTATCTTTTAATTGAACCGTAGTTCTATTTTTAAGGGCTTCATCAATAGAACCACCAGCTCCATGTAAGACAAGAATTTCAGCCCAGTGAGGCCCTTTCGCCTTTAATCCTTCTACAAGCGCATTCTCTTCCTCTGGGGTCCATTGTCTACGAGAAACGGGCCTCTTCGGCATATTCATTTTCTTTGGTTTCTTTGTAGGTCTTTCAATTTGTGCGCTTGGTCCTTCAGCCGTTTGCAAATTTCCATCACCTTGTCTCTTGTTATTTAAATTTATCGATGATTCTCTTTCAGCTGTCAGGTCTGGCACAGTGGGGGTCGGGGTAGAAGATAACGATGTTTGAAGTGAGGGGTCCACAGAAGCTTCTGTTGGTTCGCTCGAATTTTTTGTTTGCAGATCAGAATTTACATCTTTTTCCTTGGTTGCTGCCTCTGTCCCATCATTTTGGCTTATTGTCTGAACATCTGTTGATGGAACAGGTTTATTGTGACCCAAATTTGTAAGCAACGTAGATGCCTTTTCAGAAATTAATTTACTTCCGTTAATAATACTCGAGGCAGTTGCCAGAGGTACGCTTGCAAAACGCTCGTTTCCATTTTGTCCCCATAAAGTTTTATTGGGACTAGCTCTGAGACGCCTACCGTAAACGATAAATCCCAAATTTGATTTCATGTAATCCAACAAATCCTTCACAAATCCATCAAAACTATACTTCTCCACAAGCTCTTCTAGCGTCTCATGGTTCGTCAAATGCCTTTTTCTCGCCTTGCATCTAGCAACAAAATTTTCTTCTATAGAAGTTAAGTGATTCAACCTTCCACGGGCTAATATTATTTCTTCAATATTATCAGGGAATAAATGTTTTAAATCTTCTTCTGCAATTTCTTTAGAATCGTGGGCAATTAGAGCAGAAATGTATGCCTGAGTTTTTAATTCCAAATAGAGAGCAGTTTGGGCTCTTGTTAAACGGCCAGCAATACCATAACCCGTTATATTACTCACAATATCCTCAGTGTTTCCATTAACTTTCATATAATTTGTCGATTCACTAGGGCAAAATACATCCAAGAAGTATTCATTTAAGGATACAAATTCCAACTCAATTGAGTTGACCACACCGCAAATGAATGTAGCTAGGTTCGCCTTTTTCAAACTATTTTCAAATATTTCTTCTTTACCACTAAAAAAAAGAGATATGTCATCGTTAGTTTTCCACATACCTGAAGCAACATCTTCAATATTTATGAAATGTTTTTCATTTCTTGTGTAGACACTTTTGGCAATCGAAAAAAGTTGCACTAATGCTTGGAATGACTCTGCATCTGGAGAGAGCTCTGGAATAGCCTCTGGATCATCTAGTTCACTTGGAGCTTGTGTCCAGGAGAGAATCTGATCATAAGATGAACTTACAAAAACTCTCAACAATTGTGTAGCCAAGTTATCAAGAATCGGCAAAGAATTAACACTGATTTGAACTTCAAGAGGCCAGTTAGAGGGCGCAGTTATAATCAAAGGTAAAGCAGCTAATTGTGCTTGATGGGGCTCAACATATGGAATGGAGGAAACTTCTTTGAGCTTTTCCAAGACACTCAACCCTCTGTTTTCTTTTTCCACTGAGTCTTGAAAGAAGTCAGTGTCGATATCACGGTTATTACTTCGGTTCAGATCTACCTGGTCTTCTACTTGAATAGGCGAGGATACGCCTTGTGGCACAGCACGGTATACCCCATCCCACAGTTGTGAAGTCTCTTCCTCATTATCGGAAATGGCTGTAATATCAGTTAATACCTTATCAGTGTTTCTCATGTCCTGATCTTCAGTGGGTGCAGACACTTTGTCAATATCGGTTGATTTCTGCAGTTCATCTTCAGAAGAGGTTTTTCCCTCTTCATGCTCTTGACTTTGGGGAGATCTTTGTGATTCTTGTGATTTTTGGGTTTGTTGGAGATCCTGAATACCTTGGGAATCTATAGATTCTGTAGTTCTCTGAATTTCTAGAGATTCTTGAGCCTCTAGAGCCTCTTGAGGCTCCTGGGGTTTCCGAGGTTCTTCAGGCTCGCCAGATTTTTGGCTTTTCTGAAGTTCTTGTGTTTCCTTGGGCTCATTAAGTTCGTGAAATTCTTCAGCTTCTTTAGATTTCAGGTCAACTATTACTACCTCGTCTTCGTTAATAGAAATGGGTGTTATTTCAGGTGATACAGCCTTGTTGAAGCTTGTAGATTCTTGTAATTTATCCTTCGTGGAAGAGACTTGAGCTGCCAGGGGCTGCAGCAGTTCAAGAATTTCTTGTGGCTCCAAGAGATTTTGAGAATCTTGTTGTTGAGGTTCTGGTGATCCATGTGGTTTTGGTGATCCATGTGGTTCTGGTGATTCATGTGGTTCTAGTGATCCTTGTGGTTTTGGTGTCGAAGGCTCTTGAGTTTCTTGAGGCTCATCTGATTTCTGAAGTTCTGAGAGGTTCTGGGAAACCTGCAAGCCAAGGGGTTCTTCGAGATGAGGTTCTGGTTCTTGTAAACCATCTGATTTTGTAAGTCTTTCATTATCTTGAAGCTGAGTCGTAGGCAGGTGTGCATCAGCCTCATCAATATGTTGAAAACCTTGAGTTTCTTGGGCCAAATTAGTTTGCTGAACTGTTGTTTGTAATTTCTGCTGTAGTTCAATTTGCTGAGGTTCTTCAGTTTCCTGAATTTCACTAAGTTGATGCGGTTGCTGCTGACGAACTAGAGATTGTCTACGAGTATCATGAGACTGCTGAAATTGCTGATAATCCTTTTCAGAAGATGATATCTGAGGTTCTTGTTCATCTAGCTGCCTTTGATTTTTCTCTCCAGATTTTTCATCTCCTTTTCGTTCCAATTGATCCTCCTGCTGCCGCGTTTCAAGCCCTTGCTCCGTCTTTTCGGCAGTGATTTGTATGGCACTCTCCTCTGCAACTTCTTTCACGTAACTATAACTAGGAAAAATTTCTCTTGTTTCTGATACAGATGATTCTGGAGATTCATGACCAGAATCTTCTTGACGATCCATTTCTACATCATTTTGGGCATTTTCTTGACGCGTTTGATACTGGTCTAAAGGTTCTGGTTGAGCTTGTGCAATAGACGTTTCTGGTAACTGATCTTCCAGTATCTGTTCCACAATTTCCTCCTCAGGTAAAGTTTGCTGATCATTAATATTACTTTGTTCTCTATCGATTTCCTGGACAGTATGATGACGCTGCTGTAAGATTTCATCATTTATTCTATTTATTGCGTCAAAAACATCAGTATCGAGCTCATTAACTTTACTTTCAGATTCTTTCATCAGTTCTTGATGTTCTTCACCTTCTAATTGAAGACCTATACTATTTTCAATTTCTAAATCCTTCTTGTCTAGCGGTTCTTCATCATTCACTTCTTGGATTTCATTTAAAGTTTGTTCAAGGATTCCAACTTGTGGCTGTTGAACAGATTCGGATTCCTCTTCACTCTCTTTCTCTTCAAAATTTACAGATAATGACTCTCTGATAGATTGTTGAATTTGAGCTTCAAGATCTCGTTGCCAACTATTAACATCAGTCTCTTCTATCATCTGTTCGCTTATATCTTTCGGGCTTCCACTTTCATCTGATCCTTGTTTGTCATTTTTCATAATCATCTCGAAGAAATGATTATTTGACAGTAACTCATCATTTACATCATCACTCTTTTGATTTTCAGTATTCTGTACAGCACTTTCTCGAATGTTTTTATTTTCCTCTGACATTTTTCTGTGTCTATATATCAGATTCTTTTTAATTGCAAAAAAAAAAAAATGCAGTAGAGGTGTGTATTGTTTACTTATATTGTCAAATGTCTTTAGTACCGATTTTGGGGCATCTAAATAAATTAAATTAATTTTTTCTTTTGTTTTTCCGGTCCGGTGGAGACAAACTAGAAGGAAATTTCGTCCGCGCCCCGATATGTCAACTATATTCTAGAAAAACAGAATACATTAATATTATCAATATTTCTTCTTGAGTTAGATAAAATATAGTGAGAACAAAAAAAAACTTAGAATACAAAATCTATATAATGCAAGTCTTTGAGTGGGCTTTTGGAAAAAGACTCACTCCTCAAGAGAGGCTTAGAAAAAACCAAAGAGCCTTAGAACGTACTCAAAGAGAATTAAGACGTGAGAAAGAGAAATTAGAAAGGCAAGAAAAACAATTGGTTTCAGAAATTAAAAAAAGTGCAAAGAATGGTTCTGTTCAAGCAGCAAAAATCCAGGCGAAAGATTTGATTCGTACCAAAAAATATATTGAGAAGTTTAATTCTATGGCAACACAATTGCAAGCTATATCATTAAGAATACAAACTGTTAGAAGCAATGAGGCAATGACACAATCAATGAAAGAAGCTACAAAGCTACTTGGAGGCATGAATCGCTCAATGAATTTACCACAGTTAGCTAAAATTGCTATGGAATTTGAAAAACAAAATGATATAATGGATCAGCGCCAGGAAATGATGGATGACGCTATTGATGATGCAATGGGCGAAGATGACCTAGAAGACGAAGAAGCAGATGAGATTGTGAATAAAGTTCTTGATGAAATAGGAATTGATTTGAGTCAAAATTTACAAGATGCACCAACTCGTGTACAGGGTGAAAAACAGAATGAGTCTAGAATTGCACAAGCAGTAGGAGGCGATGATGATGCTGATTTACAAGCCAGATTGGATAGCTTGAAAAGATAGAATAATTTAATCTGTTTTTGTTTTTATTTTAGTTTTTTTTTTTTTTATTTTTATTTCTATTTTTTTTTTTTTTTTTTTTTCATGATATCTAATGTCATTATTACATGTATGGTTCTTCTAATCATATTTGTTTTTCGAGCTTTATACATATATATATCAGTGTCTGTCTGGCTGTGCTTCTGGTAGAGTTCTGTATTGTTCTTTTGTTATTGGCATATATTGAAAGTTAATTTTAGTACTTTCTCTTTTTTTTTCAGGTTATTCCACAAATGCAAGAGGACGTTTTTATTTAAATATTCTTAGTTCAAAATCCTTAAATTATATGTAATGTAGCTATCATGGTTCTCTTTAACTCGATATTTATTTGAATTCCTACATAATTTTATTTAAATCCATTCATTACTACTGTTTTTATTTTCCAAAAAATTGTCTTTTGCAAAGCTATTTGCATACATAGTATTATAATCCAGTATTTGTGGCTCTTCAATCACTATTGAAAGATCGAGAAATTGAACCGACAAAATACACTGTGCGAGACTCAAGACAGCACAAAAAAAAAAAAAATTCTTTACTACATGATGCAATAGAAACTAGCTACTTGTAGAGTTAGTAGACTTGAAATTTACAAACATATAACAAACTAAACTCCAAACATATTTATTTAAGATAAAACAGATTCGGTATTATAAAGAAAAGCAACAGTTTAAAGATGAATCATAATCAAAATCAAAAAAAAAAAAAAATAAAACAAAATGAACTAGTCAAAATAAGAAATTGTGAGGGATGCAACTAAAAAAAAATTGCTCAGTATGCTAAGTCGCCTTGAATCCATCTGTTGAACATGTCAAGAGAAGCTTCAGGTTGATCATAAGGTACCATATGACCGGCTTCGAAAACTCTCATGAAAGTGAATTTATCAAAGTTTTTGACTTGACCAGCATAGGCACCATAATCAGTTACGTACTTTCTCAATTTTGCAGCAGAAAATTCAGCTTGTTTAGAATATGGTAATTGGTCAGTCCAGCCTTGGTTACCGAGCCAATTGCAGATGAAGTCCTTATCACCTGCATAGATCAACACAGGCAAGTCATGCTTATCTAACAATTCAATAACTTTCTTATGGAATACAGGCTTCATCCAATCACCGGCAAACAAAAAGTTTCTATTAATATCCATGTTACAAGATTCATATTGATCAACTTCAGCTCCGAGAGCTTCTTTAACGTATTCTTGGTTCAAGAAGTCATCAATGTAGCCCAAGCCTCTGTAACACAAACCTCCAGGAGCCCCTTCTTCACATTTGGATCTAATATCATAGACGTTCAAGCCAGTTTTGGAGTATGGGCCAAATGCTTGATTGTTACAATAGATAGCAGCAGGTACACAACTCCAGACAGATTCAGTATCATAACAAGCTTGAATCAAGCTGAGACATTTTGGTTCATTTTCTAACATGGAATCGCACTCTTCTTCACTCAAAACGCTTTTGTGGCCCCCTTTACCACAGGCCATTGGTTGGTAATATTCGTATTGTTTCAAAGGATCAGTTAAACCATTACCAATCAAGACAGATTTTAAATCAAAATTGTTGGTTTCTTTATTGTCTAAGATTTCAGCAGCAAAAACAGGAATATAATGACCAGCATAAGATTCCCCAGCAATATGGAAATCTAAGTTAGAATATTCCGGAAATTGTTTAAAAAACAATTTCAAAAATGCATGAACATCTTTGCCAGCAGAGACTGTGTCACTGACACCACCAGATGAGTAGGAATATCCAACATTTACTGGTTGATCAAGGAAAATAACAGAAGCATTATTATTCCAAGAATAAGGGTTGTGAACTGGTTTAACATTTTCATCAATACTTGATGGCCCTAATTCGAAAAATAAACCAGTCAAAGAAGAACATCCAGGACCTCCATTCAACCATAAAACAATTGGATCAGTTTTAGGGTCGTTTCTAGATTCGAAGAACCAGTAGAAAAAGTGCTTATCTTGGTCTTCAATATCCAAATAACCGGAATATTGCTTCACATCGTCAATACCCAATTTAGCAACATCGGTTTTCTTCACTCTCAATTTGTGATTTGGGTGGTTAACATCGGCAACATGAAAATCCCAATTATTTTTTGTGGTGTGTTTTTTAGGACTAGAGAAAAATTCCAAGTTAGAAACAACGGATGGAAATTTCATAGTCATTTCTGACCACAAGATTTTGACTTCATCCGATAAGGAGTCCATAGAAATACCAAAAGCATTGGCAGCTGTTTGTAATAAAGTTGTGTGCGGGGCAAATTTTTGGGCAAATTTGTTCAAGATAGGAACTTGATCTTGTTGATGCGCAAATACATCAGGAAAGAAGTTAGCTTGCGCAGAGCTCAATAAAAGAGCGGCAGGAACTAAACTAGTTAATTTCATGCTCCGTGGTTGAAGAAGGTATATGTTTTGTACTTCTCTAGAAGAAATAGAAGTCCAAAATATTGTCTAAAATCAAGGAGAAGATAAAAGTTAAGAAAAAGCTGGCGATGGATGATAACAAGACATTAGGGTGGCGATGTTTGGGTTTTATATATAGAGACTACAAGCAACAGTGCGACTAGCAGAAATATGCAGCTTGCCCAAACTGGGACTCCCCCAATTACCGTAATAAGCTAGCCAGCCAAAGACCCACAAGGTAATATTCGACCTTTTGACATCACAACAAAAAATAATCGTAAAATGTCTGTATACATTTTTTTTCTTGATTATATATTAACAAATAAAAGGAAAAAAATATGTATGACCTGGCGAACAAATTTTGTGAAAAATGCGGCATGATGATTTACTTTTTTCAAAAGATATCAATATTATTAAGTGATCTTTGATTATGTTATTATCTCCAGTGAAAGGTTTATGAGATGTTTATTATTTTGCCACTTGAGAACTGCTTTGTGCACATCAATGTAGTTGCGCTGGTAATAATTACAAAAATCTGGTGCGTGAGTATGTAACTGCGTAAGTACGCATAATTCTTTTGGTTCTGATTTGCATCAGTTGCACAGTTGAACAAGCAAAAAAAGTATGTTATTCCACTGAAATGGTTTCTTTGACTCTCTTGCGCGGGTAAACAGTTAAGTCAAAAAATTCAAACAAAAAAAACTTTTACGCACTTCCACAAGGATCTACATTTTCTTGTGTTGACATTTCTCAAATTTGCCACATTTTCCCAGAAGAGAAAAGTAACAACAAAAACCCAGGATTTAAAAATTTCCTATTTCTTGCCTTTCTGGTTTGTTGAGAAGAATATTGTATATAATTACTGCAAACTTTATGTCAAATAGAACGATGGTCACTGTTTTCGCTGAGATAGGAGCATCCGCCCTTGTGACTTTCTTGGTTACGAAATTAGCAGACAGAGAATATTATCGTCAAAATGCTGAACAATTAAGGGATCAACTCAAGTTTGAGTTGCAAAATGAGTTAGATCAAGCTAAAGCTAAATATGAAGAGCTTATTGCTAGCAACTCAAAAGCAATCACCGCTAAAAATTCTCAAATTGATGAACTTAACTTGAAGGTTATTAATACCAAAAATACTTATGTTGAAAAATTGAATACTTTGAATGTTAAGCTTGAATCTATTAGTAAAGAGATTGAGCAATCAAAAGCTCAGAATGCTGATTACGATTCAAAAATTAAAGAATCAAACTTGACAATCGATAAATTAACAGCTGATTTAACTTCCGAAAAAACTTTATTACAGGAATCAAAAGCAAAAGTGAAAGAGTTGATGGAAAAAATTACTACCATTGATTCAGAATTAGCTGCCCTTGAAGCTAAAGATAAGGAAATCGCAGACCATAAGGAAATTATTGCTTCTAAAAGTGCAGAGTTGGTCTCGATTCTGAGCAAACATGACACTCTTTCCAAAGAGCTTGAATCAAAACAAGAGACTATCAACACTCATGAAGCATTAGTCAAAGATCTTCAAGCTGCTTTATCATCGGCTCACTCAAATTTGGCTAGCCTTGAAGTAACTAAATCTGAGAAAGAGAAAGAAATTGCTGATCATATTTCTAAATCTGAAGAATTAAAGTCACAAGTTGGTAGACTCGAAGATGAATTAAAAAGCAGCGCATCAAAATTAAGCTCAGCTATTGAAGCTTATGAAGCTGAGAAGATCAAGCTTTTGGATGGTCATAAAGCCGAAATTGCTAAGTTGAATGCGGACTTGCATATCAAAACAGATGAATTATTAAAAGTTACCGAAGCTTCAAAGCTCGAAAAGTCAAAATTTGAAAATCTTACTGAAAAAGTTAAGGGTTTGACAGATTCCTTGACTACTAAAGAAGAAGAACTTGTTGGCAAGAGCACTGAATTATTAGAAGCATCTAAAAAGGTTAACGAACTTACTGCTAATATTGAATCAAGCGAAACTGCTTATAAAACTGAGATAGCCATATTAAAAGAAAAATTGGCTGATGCTGAAAGTAAGCATAAGTCTGCAATGGATGAATTGAATACCAGAATATCTGCTAATGAAACTGATAAGGCCCAACTTGCCTCAGTGACTGAACAATTAGAACTCAATGAAAATAATTATAGCAACAATATCAAGGACCTTCACGAAAAAATTGAAACTGCTGCAAAAGAAGCTGCAACAATTAGTGCTGAGTTAACATCCCAGTTGCTGGGTGTAAATGAAACATTAGCGACAAAAGTAAGTGAATTAAAAGAAGTTTCTGCAAAAGCTGAAAAGGTTGATGTATTGGAATCACAAGTCGCCCAATTGACCGAAGAGTTAAAATCAGCTAATGAAAAAGTCGAATCCACTTCAAGCGCTCAAACATCTGCTGAAGCTAAAGTCGCTGAATTAACTGAATCTTTAGCCACTGCTGAAGCTAAAACCACTGAATTGGCCGGTGAATTGAAAATAGCCAACGAAAAAGCAGAAGCAGCTTCTGGTGATAAAATTTCTGCGGAATCTAAGATTTCTGAATTAACCGAGTCATTAGCTACTGCTGAAACCAAAACTTCTGAATTGGCTAGTGAGTTGGAAGCAGCTAATGAAAAAGTAAAATCTACTTTCAGTGCCCAAGCATCTGCTGAAACCAAAGTCACTGAATTAACTGAATCTTTGGCCGCTGCTGAAACCAAGACTACTGAATTATCCGAGTCTTTAGCTGCTGCTGAAATCAAAACTACTGAATTGGCTAGTGAGTTACAAGCAGCTAATGAAAAAGTAAAATCTACTTTGAGTGCCCAAGCATCTGCTGAATCCAAAGTTACTGAATTAACTGAATCTTTGGCCACTGCTGAAGCCAAATCTGCTGAATTGACTGATGAATTGAAATCAGCAAATGAAAAACTAGATGCGGCTTCAAGTGCTCAATCATCTGCTAAAACCGAAGTTACTGAATTAACTGAATCATTGGCTGCCGCCGAAACCAAAGTCAACAAATTGACTGATCAATTAAACTCAACAATTGAAAAAGTAGAATCTGTTACAACTGCACAAGCATCTGCCGAATCTAAAGTCGCTGAACTAACCGAATCTTTGGCTGCTGCTGAAGCCAAAACAACTGAATTGGTTGATGAATTGAAAATAGCCAACGAAAAAGCAGACACAGCTTCTGGTGCTGAAATTTCTGCGAAATCTAAGATTGCTAAGCTTACTGAGTCGCTAGCTGCTGCTGAAGCCAAAACTGGCGAGTTGACAGAAAAATTCAACGCTACTGACTCATCATTGAAGTCTGAAATTCTCGATTTAACAAATAAAATTTCTGCAAAAGAATTAGAACAAAAAGCTGAAGTTGAGAAATTGAATTCTGAATTGAGCATCTTAAAATCTGAAAAGGCTGAAAATATATCTGAAGTTGAGGAATTGAAAACTAAATTATCTAGTTCTGAAGCCTCTGAAGCTAAAGCTGCTTCATCATTGGAAGAAATCAAATCCAAACATGAATCTGAACTTAAAGACATACAATCTAAGTTAGAAAGTGCTGAAGCGTTTAAGAAAGATCTTGATTTAGCCAAAAGCGAGTTAGATGAGGCGAAAGCAAAATATGAAACTGATATTAAAGATGTGTCTTCTAAATTAACTGCTGCTGAGTCTGCTAAATCTGACCTCGAGTCCAAGTTGGATGAAATTAAATCAAAATACGATTCTGAAGTGGTCAACAGCAAACTTAATTTGTCCGATTTGGAATCATTGAAATCAGAATTTGAATCTTGCAAGTCCAAAAACGCAGAAGCTGAAGCTAAATATGAATCGGAAATTGGAAATTTGACAAAAAAATTAAGTATCACTGAAGCTGCTTATAAATCTAAAATCGAGTTGTTGAGTGAAAAATTAAAGACTGCTGATGAAGAAATCGCTAAAAATACTGTTTTATCAAAAGAAGTTGAATCATTGAAAGCCCAAGTTAGTGAAAAAGAAAATGAAGTTGCGGAGTTAAAAGAAGCTAAATTAGCTGCTTCAGATGCTTCTGTGGCTACTAAGGTAGAAAATAAAGAAAACATTCCAGTTGCTGCTTAAGTACAATTGGAAACATACTTATCTTTTCCTAGCTCGTTTTGATTTTTTGGCTACAACGTAGCATATAGAACGTTTTTTATTTAATCGATATTTAATTTTTGTTCGTTTTATTATTATTTTTATTTTTATTATTAATTTTTGCTTTGCTTTCTCAAAAGTTTTTGTTATCTCTTTCAAAATACCACAATTACATTCATTGACGAACAGACTTCAAAATGCTACCATTCTCAATTTTTTATCCTTTTTTTCCTATTTTTTTTTTTTTTTTTATTAGCTTTATATTAGCTCTTTTGTGTTTTGTTTAATTTGAACCATACAAGTTCAATAACTTGATAGAATATTATTAGTTTTATTCCTTATTTATGATTTTTCTTTATCTTTCAGCCTGCATTGTTAACTATCAATAATTTTAGAATATTTTTTAGCTTTAATATCTTTCCTGTTTTCTTCATTTTTTTTATATATATTAATAATATAACTATATGTGGTAATTTTCTTTTTCATTCACCAAGTAAAACAAATAAATAACTGGAGCTCAGGTAAAAAGTACTCTATTTTCAGTTGCAACTTCGCTCCTATTTTTGGCAATAGACCCAAAACTTGGTGACAGCTGCAGGCTGCACGGGATTCTAGTTTCTCTTTTCTTTTTTTTTTGCTTTTTTAGTTTTTTATTTTATTTTACTTAGCGCACCTATTGAAAAAAAAAAAAAAAAAATTTTTAAAAAAATATTCTTCGCATCTTTCCTCCTAATTATGGAGTTTCAATCACTTTCTGTAGTTTCTAAACTTTCTTTTCATCACATTATTATTTATTTATTTATTGTGCTATTCGAATCATTTCAACGCTGAAAGAAAAAAAAACATATTATTCCTGTGAAAAGGAAAAAAAAAAAGAAAAAAAAAAGAGAAAAAAAGGAAATTTAACAACATGGATATTTTTAGAGTGTTGTCTCGAGGTGCTTATATAAACAAGAACAATCAGAATAAAAAAATTATCAATAGTTCAAGAGCACAAAATGATGATGACGGAACCACTAACGAAGTATCAAAATTAGATCAAGAAGTTGAAAAAGAATTGAATTTTTTCCACAAGCAAAAAATAATCAATCAAGCAAAAAGTCACAATCAAAAATCATCATCAAAAGAAGTTGAGAAAAAAAATCAGAAGAAACCGTCAAATTATGATAGTGATGAAGATGAAGAAGATAAAGAGACAAGTAATAATAATGATGATGGCTCTGAGATCACAGTTGAGGAAGCAAAATCCTTAAGAAAGTCATACAAGGCGAAGATCCAAGGTGAAGATGTCCCACTTCCCATCAAAAGTTTCAATCATTTGACTAGTCGTTATAATTTATCGAATAATGAAAAATTATTGAATAATCTAGTGGATGCAGGATTTATAAACCCAACCCCAATTCAATCCGAATCAATCCCAATAATCTTGAACCATAGGGATCTTTTGGCATGCGCCCCTACTGGTTCTGGTAAAACTTTGGCATATTTGGTTCCAGTAATAATTCAATTGCTTTCTAACCTGTACAAGAGCAAAAACAATAAAAATAATAAATCCAAGAGTAAACCTGGAAATCAAGGGATCAAATGTTTAATTATTTCTCCTACAAAAGAATTGGCTGTTCAAATTCATAATGAAACGATAAAATTAACAAAAAGTTTCAATTTAACAGTGAATGCCAAATTATTGAACAAATCTTTGGCAGCAAAATTAAGAAACGATGTTGTTTCTGACTCAAAGATAGACATATTGATTGCAACCCCATCTAGATTGATTGAATTGGTAAATAGTGAAAAAATTAAGTTGAATGGCTTGAAATATTTGGTATTTGATGAAGCCGATAAATTATTCGAAGGTGATTTCTTAAAACAAGTAGACAATATTTTAAGTAACATCGATGAAAATGGAGCCCATTTGACCAAATTAATGTTTAGTGCAACAATTCCATCACATGTGGAAGAAATTTCCAAATCAATCATGAATGAAGATTGTATTAGATTGATCATCGGTAATAAACAAGCAGCAAATTCAAATATCGAACAAAAATTAGTCTTTTGTGGTAATGAAGATGGTAAGTTATTAGAAATAAGAAACATGTTGATTAATGGTGAACTTAAGCCACCAGTAATAATTTTCTTGCAATCTATTATCAGAGCTAAAGCTTTATTCCATGAGTTATTATATGAAAACTTGAAAATCGACGTAATTCATTCTGAAAGAACCGCTACACAAAGAAATCAAATAATTGAAGATTTCAAACAAGGAAAAATATGGGTTTTGATATGTACAGATGTGTTGGCTAGAGGTATCGATTTCAAAAACGTGAACTTGGTTATAAATTATGATGTTCCAATATCTAGTGCTAATTATATTCACAGAGTTGGTAGAACTGGTAGAAATGGAATGAAAGGTACAGCTGTGACATTATACACAAAAGATGACGTCACACCATTGAAATCAATCATAAATGTCATCAAGCAATCATCTGATAATAACCTTCAAGGATGGATGGAAAACTTGGGAAAAGTCACCAAAAAGGAAAAGAAAGAAATGAAAACTAAGCAGATTGAAAGAAAGAAGATTTCCACAGTTCCTGGAGCAGTTGTTCATAAAAGGAAGATGAAGAAGCAAATGATCCAAGGTTCAAAGAAAAGAAAAACGGATCAAAATGAGGAGTGAAAAATATAATCGGATGTTCAATAAAGCTAATCATTTTTTTTGAAGTTTGCATTGTAATAAGCAAAATAAAAACTGTAAGTTGAACGTAAATTTTATGTGTCATATCTAAAAAGTAGTAAACAAACAAATATAATAACTTCAATGAAAGACATCAAGTATACTGGAGATATCTGAAGGCTGGAAAGCATATTTCATTTTTTTTATTTTTTTTTTTGTTAGCGGCATCTTAGTGAAACCGTTTAACCTTATAGCTTTCAGCTTGCGCTACTCCGCATATCGTTGCTTCAGTTGGGAGTCTTTTGTACTGATTCACTTGGCGAATAAAATTTTGGACTCAAATATGTGTACCTCTTTTTATTCTTTATTATTACTTTACGTAAGGCATAATTGAGTTTCCACCACAAAATATATTACAAATTTATACATCTATATACACAGACACTTTAAAATTTCATTGGGCTTATAAAATATCCTTCAAATCCACATTTTGTGATCCTCTTTTGGCAGCTTTGATCTCAGTATCTCTCCAACCAATAAAGAACAAAATTCTATATGTTGCTGGATATACGATTTTACCATTACTTTCCACGCCATAAAACTTCTTATATATAGTATCAGCGGCAAGTAAAGTTTCTTTGCTCAAGGATTCTCTTTGAAATAAACAATTGTTCTCTCCCATCAATTTCAACTCGTCCAATATTGTAAGAAGATCAGGATAGTCAATAACCAATTCATCAATATCAATAGTGATCATTTTGTAACCAGCACGGTTAAGTAAGTTTCCAAGATCTTGGACTGTAATGAATGGGGATACATGGGGGGACAATCCACCTTTTCTTTCCATTTCAGCTAATTGTAAAGAAGATCTAAGCTCAAACAATGTATCTTGTGCAAACATAGATCCAATGAAAATGGAGTCTTTTTCTTGAAGTAAACTGTATGTTTTAACTAAAAACTCTGGCAAATTATTGATCCAGTGCATACATAAATTACTGATAATACAATTGAATTTATTATTTGTCAAAAGTTCATGACTCAAAGTCTCTTCATCAGCGTTAATCTTTGTGATTGATAAATTGCTGTCATTTTTATAATCCTTCAACTGAAGTAGCTCTTTACATGAGTCAACCATATATATATTTTTGAATTTTGATTTAACTAAATTGAGTTCTTTGTTCAACACTTCTTCACTACTTTCTTCGCCGGTGATGGAAGTATTAACATATGATTCGGGTTTGTTTAATAAAAGCGATTCTAAATGACCATATGATGATCCGATATCTAAAACATTATCGAATTTTCTGTTAATGAAAGATAAAGTCGAAATGATTTTTTTAATTGATTCATTTTTCAAATATTGTACGTTTTTGAATTCATCAGGACTGTTCACTAATGGGTATTTTCTTTGTTGAAGTTTCAAGTTTCGATCAAATATTTCGTAACTTGGTCGTGTTGAATATGATCTTCTAATTATTGAGTGAGAGGTTTTTCTAATCATCATTTTTTATCTTGTCTTGAAGATGATGTAAATGACTTGTGCAGAGAGAGGTGCAAAGATTATTTTTTTTTTTTTGAAAGAAAAAACCTGAAAAATAGAAAAAGTAAAATCCACTAGTTCCATGGCTTTGGAACATATATTAAAATTTCAATCACCCCCTCCTATTCACACACCCAAATCGGAAGAAAAAAAAAAAAAAAAAAAAAAAAAAATTGGTTGATACAATATGTATTTTTAAAAATGGGCTTTATTCGATAAATAGTTAAATGGCACTGATCTGATGTTAAAAAGAGTTCCACAAAACACCTTCAGAACATTTACTACTCATAAAGTTGTCAATGCTTATTTGTCGCTACCCGAAAAGCTTCTAGGAGGTCGATCAACACCGTTGAGTCCGGCAGCCAAATCTCAACACGAAGTGAGGATGATGTTTGAGAAGTTGGCTAGCTTTAAATTTGATCCTCCAAAATTCTATAGACTCTTGAAAAGATTAGACATGCTTGACTATTCACAAAATAACTATTATGGTTACGGTCTTCAAATAATGAATTTGATAGCACAGAACTTGGTGCACCTTCAACATGCCCACCCCGATTGCACCCGACAATTGATTGAATATGGGTTAGCAATTATGGATCTTGATAAAGATTTTTTTTTCAAATCAAGCATTGACAGATCATTTTTAATTGATTTTTTTTCAGTTTTGGGGGATCTTCTACTTCAAGGAGAACCAACAGAGAAACAAATTGATACTTATTTACTGCTCATCAATAATTATGGATGTGCCATAAAATTGAACAAACAGACAAAAAATTGGCGTGTACTGGCTACACAAGATCAACTCTTAAAGGGTCTAGGGCAGGTGAAGAATAGATTTCTATTGAATTATTCTATAAAAAATGACGACTATTTTACTGCGATAAGGATTTTTGAACATATAGATAAACATAAACTACGAGCCCTTGATGGAGAATTTGATATTTACAGATGTGAGAATTTTATGAAGCTTGTTACACTATCAATCGACCATAATGACTGGGAAAGATTCGATTTATTATTGCATAATTCCCAAACTTTGGGTAAAAGCCTCACTCTTAACCAATCAGATGGAAAACTAATATTGCAAAGAATCGTATCTCAGCGAAATGTTAATTGCTTTAATGTCTTGATTAAACGTGATAAAAGTTTATTAAAATCTGTTGATATTCACAATTTACTATTTTTCTTGGAAAATTCAGAAGATATGAAAGTGGTGGAGTTAATTGTAGCAAGATTGATCATAATTAAATATCAAAACATACAAGAAGTATTAACGAACAAGTTTGGGCTAATGAATTTGAAGAAATTTTCAGGTGAAAAGTTGAATGAGGAAAAATTAATAGAGTTTTTAACAATTTTGGACAAAGTTGAGGATCCCGTCAAAGAAATGACACTTTCTTCTATCATAAAATATTTCCAATTACAAACAAATGAAACCGAAAACCAACAAAATATTGACAAAGTATGGCAACAAAGGGATTTTAAGTATTCTATAGGAGCTGTTTTGGGGTCTTCTTTATCAACCAAAATTAAATCTGTTGCTATACAAGCGATTTTTAAATTTGATTGGATGGATCCAATGCACCCTTTCAAAAGATTAGATAATATCGATTACCTCTTTAATGGTTTACTTCGTTCACTGGATCTTAAATTTGAGGACAAGACAGGAATCATGTTGAAAACATTTTTAGACCCTGCATTTTTGAAGTTTTTTTTTTCAAATATTGGGTCAATTTGGCTGAGTGCAGGACTATTTTTCTGGAAATTTCAAGAAATATACTTGAGTGAGAATTCCAGAGGTAGTGTGATGTTTGTTTACAGTGGAATTCCGCATTATTATAAAAATGAAAAAGCCACAGATGCATTCTATACAGCAGGGATGACATCGGCGATTAAAACCAACAATGAAGTTTTATTTACATATCTTTTATATGAATATTTTATTTTCATGGCGCGGAAGCTGAAAAGTAGGGGGCGTGATTTAGATTTTAAAGTTTTTGATACAGTATGCTATAGACTTTCACAGTCGATGTTCAAAAGAGAATTCATTCCTTCCAAATACGTTATTCTGGTCTTAAATAAATTGAAGAAAATGGTAAGTAGTCAAATTGCAGGAGACGCTGATTTTTTTTCAAACCCTGAAAATATCAAAAAAACTTTCAAAGAACGTAAAGTTATTCCTCGCAAGCCAAAAGTCAATACAGCTTCAGATAAAGAAATTGAATTTTTCAGAAAAATTCGAGGTGTATTGGTTAAAGCAGAAAAATTGCTTGATAGAGATTTATGCTTTGAAGTAGTAGAGCGTGAAGAAATATCAAAAGCTTCTGAAAAACTGCAGACTACTAATTTTGAAAAAGTAGAAGGGTCTGAAGTTATTGAGGATATCGAAGAAGATTTTGACGATGTTAATGAAATAAAAATAAAACCAAGAATGCCAGAAATCTAAATAAATAAGATTAGGTTTGCTTCTCATCTATATATACATTGTGATGATAATTGTGGAAGAAAAAAATACTATATGCTAGAAGGTATATGAAATTATTAAATGGAGAAAACAAAAAAAAAAAACTTCAGAATATAAAATCGTTAATCATTAAAGAACGCAAAACTATACCAAAATAATCAGCACGGTAAGAGAAATTAAATTGGCATACTACTAAAGTTCAGCTGATTTAGCTGTTGCGATAATTTTATTCGATATGGTATGAAATCTTTGTCTATTTTGAAAATCCATGTTGTTATGATCAAAAGTTGACTTGAAATATGAAGACGAAGATTTTGTAAAATAAAACATTGGTTCATAGAGGGTATATCTATCAATCAATTGTTTGTAATCTAGTTCCTTATTGAGTAATAAATCTTGTATAAATTTCAATAACGATTCATTTTGTGATCCAACTAAATTGAATATTTCGTAATCCAATGTTTGAAAATGCTGGACATAGTTTATGAGATAGTACATAATGAGTTTTTGTACATTTTCTTTGACTTTCTCCGGTTCTCTCCTGCTAAATTTGAGAGCAATATTTAATAAAATCATAAAATATTTCTTTTCCAAAGGATATTTGATGCTATTAATTCGATTAAGATGTTTCATCAATAAAAATAGTTCTATTGAGCTTCCAAAAGAATAATGCATTTGAGGACAGCCCTTGAGTAATAATTTGATACTATCTTTATTCCAAATAGCATCAAGAGACACAATGTCAGATACGTTTGTGAGTGATTTGATTATCCGTTTAGAAAAACTGCCAAAGTTAACTTTATTACTCTCGCACATGAAAATTTGGAATTTTAATAAAGTACAAAAATGAAGCTGTTTAATGGCTGGGTCACTTATGTTGTCAAATAAATCGAATAATGATTCTAAATAATGATCTAGATCTCTTCTGGCGCCATCTGGATATTTCTTAAGAAACTGGGATAATAAATAATCATTCAAAAATGATAGATCTTTATATGAAATTTGGATATTAAGATTTTTTATGGAATATTCAACAGCATTCCAAAAATTGATTAAGTCATCATTATTAGCAAATAATTGTGATTCTAATAAATATAATACATGTTGTTTTTCGGGAAAATCATCTTTGTGGATTCGAAGTTTTAAAGCTTCAATTAAACGATTTTGATCTAGTCTGAATAGTTGAATCAATTTTTCTCGACCTCCGATTGATTGTAAAATTGGTAAATAATCTGAATCAGGCCCAGCAACAATCGATACAAATTTGGAGTAAAGCGGTTGCTTTCTTTTGATCAAAAGTTCATTATCAAATAACAACTTAACTACTTCCAAGTTTTCAAAATAACTTGCTCTTAATAATAATTTATCAACATGATGGTATTCTACTGCCAAAGTCCATTGTTTAATATTATTTTCCATATTTTGTTTCTTGACATTATCATCCAAAATTGATTTGTAAAATTTGAATACATCTTTATTGTTATTATAAATTTCATTTAAAATGAAAACGGAATTTGGAATATCATTGAATTGAATAGAGGCATTCAAAATTTGAAAAGCTCTAAAGTTGTAAAATAATTGAGTTCTAAGACCAACTTCATCAACAGAATTAGCTGGAGGAATTTTTTGGGAAGTGAATAAGTTCACGGCAAACGGATAGTTTCTTTGAAGTACATGATATTTGATTTTTTCAAATATTTTTAGCTGTAACAGAAATTGATTTCTTAATTTAACAACTGAATAGCTTTGAGTAGACATTGCAACATCATTATGATCCTTTTATTTTGATAAGTTTATTTCTTGCATGTTGTCTTATAGCTGAAAAATAGTCAAATAAAAAAAAACAAAAAAAAAAAAAAAAGGAAAAAAAAAAAAAATTGCGGATTTCCGCAACGGAAGACGTTTTTTGACTTTTTGGGGAGAAACTCTATGAACAGTACGGACATTATATGCCCAAAAAGAATATAAAAACTTGAATTCAGTTTATCTCTTTTATTCTTTTTAGAAGAAAAGAAATCTTGAAATTTGGTGAAATTCTATCAGTTGCGGCCTTAAACATGTGTTACATTGAAATATGTTATTAAACAACCGAAATAAAATTGATAATAATAGTAATACTTTTGTTCTGAAGCTTAGTAGCTCTTGCACTTTGATTATTCTTATTATTCCGGTTGCTAGTGTCTATATTGATCCATAGGTAAGGCTTTAGCAGTAGCTGATAATCATCCCCCATAATTCCATGTTTTTTTGTTGTTTTTTTAAAAAAGTGTGTTTTTTCACCATAGAATTTATAGATGCTTACACTTTTTTGTATTGCCTTCTTTGCCCCAGATAAACTGTCATTGCGTAGAAGCTTCCTTTTGAAAAACTCTCATTGCGTAGTCAAAGTATACCGGAATGCACTGAGTATATCAAAAAAACTAACTAATTGAATGTACCTCTTTTTTTCTGTTCACATGGTAATTTTTTTTTTTTTTTTTCAACATATAAGATCATGGAGATTACCAAGAGACAAATCATGATATTTTCAATAAAATATTATATCTCATTCTTTAAAGTATTCTTTGCAAAATTTGCGATATATAAAAGTAGACTATTTTTGAATTTTGGTTCATACTTCGACATACTCTAATATTTACAGCTTTATTTCTAAATTTTATGATCAATTGTATTTTTTTTCCAAATTTCTTTTTTCTTTTGTCCTTACTTTGAAACTCGTATCTTGTCTTAACTTTTCTTATCACTATGGTTACTATTGGTGTTGACGATTTCGGTCGCATCGTACTAAACTTGCGCTTACTAAAAAAGACAACAGTGCTGTTAAGCTAACAACATTTATCAACTTGATTCTTGCTTTCGATAGCCAAATCACAGCTTTAACCAACCCCACCTATTACCTAGAAATATGTATATCGACATGTATTTATGGAGTTGGCAATTGAAAAAGTGTTAAAAAGAATAATGCAACTTTTTTAGCATATTCCTCGATTGGTTGATTGGGTTGGTTAATATGCTAAAACTCTAGTAAAAATTTCAAGTGTTTACATTATCCCAAAAATTTAAATCAATTTTTTAGATAAAAAAAAAAAAAAAAAAAAGAAGAGAAAAGCACTTTTTATATATGCTAATAGCTTTTCATTCCAAAAGGACCCCTGATTTTGTGACAGGACAGTTTATACTTGATTGAATCACCAATGGTTAACCCAGAAAAATGATTCATACACTGCCGAAAATAGCTGAATTCTCCGTTAAGACCGTTAAGCATCACGCATGGGAATTTCACAGAAACAATGCTTATTTCCTGTAGGTTGAAAGCAGAGATAGCACATTTGTGAAATATTTGAGGCATCTCAGTAACAATTATATATAATGAGCTTAAAATCCCCTACTATTTCTCACTTTTTCGAAGAGACAATATCAGGATGAAAAAAATGGCATTAGAGAATTGAAATTAAAATCAAAAACTAACACTATTTTTAATCTATAAAGTTTATTATATCATTTATTTATCAAAAATTTTATTCAATCATATTATTAAATCATATTATTATCTTTTATTGGTCAACGAGTATTATAGAAACTTATTATCATAATGTCAGCTCCAAAATCATTCGAAGCCATTGGTATCTGTGACTACGATAAATGGCTTGAGCCTAAACGTTTTTCTTTTGCTCCTCAGAATTTGAGACCATATGACGTTGACATACAAATTGAAGCTTGTGGCATTTGTGGAAGTGATATGCATGCTGCCAGTGGTAATTGGGGCCGTCCATATGCCCCTCTAGCTGTTGGTCATGAGATTGTCGGGAAAGTTGTTTCTGTTGGCACAAATGTTACACGATTTAAACTCGGAGATAGGGTTGGCGTTGGTGCTCAATGTGATTCTTATGGTAAATGCATTAGATGTCTTAAAGGCTACGAGCAATGTTGTGACGATCATATTGGCACTTATTTTGGTTACTATGTCGAAATTGAAACCCCAACTCAAGGTGGTTACGCAAATTATATCAGATTGAATTCCAAATTTGCATTTAAAATTCCTGATAGCCTTGATTCAATATATGCAGCCCCATTATTATGCGCTGGTATCACTAGGTATAGGCCTTTAATGACAGCCGGTCTAAAAGCAGACACAAAAGTAGGAGTTTGTGGCATTGAAGGAATTGGTCATTTGGTAATTTTATTTGCCAAAGCAATGGGTGCCGAAATTACTGCTATTTAAAAAGATGATACCAAAAAAAACTTCACAAAACAGCTAGGTGCTGATCATTATATTTCAATAAATGAAAAAGGATATCCTGAAAATTACAGCGATTCTTTAGATTTAATAATCAATACTGGTCTTTCTCTTACTGAGAGTAGTATAAATAAAATTCTTAGTTTGCTTAATCCATTCGGTAGAATGATTTATATTACTGCCTCAGGAGTTGATGAAAAATTGGCTATGGTGGATCAGGTCTTGGGTCACCTAAAGATATCGAATATATGTTGGATTTTGCTGCCAAACATCAAATCAAACCTTGGGTTGAAACTATTGATATTAGTGAAGAGAATATCTCAATCGCTTGGAAAAGAATGATTCAAGGTGATGTCAAGTTCAGATTTGTGTTAACTGGATTTGATAAATATTTCAAATAAATTGTATGTTAATAACACTACTATTTCTTGTTTTTTTTTTTTTTTTTTTTTTTTTTTTTTTTTCATTTTATTTTATTTTATCTTCTTTTCTTTTGTTGCATTTCTTTTGTCTTTTTATTGTCGGTTCGTTTGGTTTTTGCTTTGTTTTTCTATATCGTTATTTTTTGATTTTTGGTTTGAATACTATGGTAATTGCATATAAATTTTTTTTTGATAATTTTTAAGTGGTTGATTGTGTAAGAAAAATAGAATCTATCTATTGTATAGTACCTAGAGGGCATATAGATAAGTTCAGATATTAAAGCTACATTTTCACCGGACAAAAACAGGCTTTACTAAACATAAAAGAAAACCTATCTTATCATCAATCTTTACATCAAATTGGTGTAATCAACCATATTTCGAAAAGAATTCGAGATATGAAATTTATTTAGCATTTTTGTCTCAAACAATTCGTAAGTTAAAATGTCTAAGACTGCTGTTATTTAAAGTGAACAATAAAAACAAATACTTATTGATGAGGTGGATTCCTACTCTTTACAAATAAAGGACTTCCCCTGTGTGGTAGAAAAATACTTTCAACAATTGAAAACCATAACATACAATAGCTTTTAAACGAAAGATTACAAGTTTTGCCTGGAAATAGGATAAAAAATAACATATAAAATATAATTTTTGTCGGGTGCCTTCAAAAAAAATCATCTTGGGGTAAAAAGAAATGATTTCCTCTGAGTAGCACTAGCTTTAGTATCTGGGTTTCGTTTACCACAACTGTAGTTCCTACACTAATCAATAATCAGTACTACTGCCATGGAGATAAAGGCCCAATTTTAACAACATAAATGTCGTTGAAGAAAAGAAAAACCTATCAGTAGCAGTGATAGTAAAAAATTTGAAATTGGTGTATTTATAGTAAAAAAAAAATTAGAGGACCGGGTAAGTATTTTTTAAGAAATCTAATTTTGTAATTTTCTCCTTTTTTTCATATGTATTACGCGTCCTTTTGCGTGGAAATAGGAGATCTATGAAATTTGTTTGCTTTTTTTTTTTTTCAGTAGTAGGGGAGTCTGGCTCACAAGAAAACAAAGAAATAACAGATTTCTGAAAGAAAAAAAAAAAAAAAGCACAAAAAAAAGACGACCTTGTGTTATATACCAGTACTAAAATTGAACAAGACAATATACATGACAAAACAATAATGGTTAGATTTCACTCGTTACAAAAAAGAATATTGATCTTGGTATTTCTAATATTCACTATTATTATACTTCTTCAATCTTTTTCATCTAATCAAAAAGTTACATCAATTAAAGATCCAAACTCAAGCAAAGATGCAACAAACCTTATTCCAAAACTTATGGATGAAAGTCACAAGATTCCATCTAGTCATTACAAGAACTTACTTAAATCCCGTGGTCAAAACTTTTTGTTGAAATATAATAATAAAGATAAGTGTATTTCTTATTTTAAGGAGCTTTATGCCCAGGATGGCACAAACTGGAACGTACTTTATAGTCAAGATGGTACCAATATCAACGACCTTACCCATGACGCAGGGGTTTTCATCAAAGACACTTATATGAAAAGATTGATTGCCGCTGCTGAATTAGATAAATCTAACAGGGGAGAAGGTCTGCATTTGACTGATGCAGAATTAAGTGGTTTGGAAAAAGATTACTATGCAATGCGCAACAAGACTTTGGAAACAGAAGGGATGTTAGTGGATAGAGCAACGCACCTTAGAGTATTCGATAGATGTTTTATTCATGGACAAGCATATAATCCTCAAAATGAGAACCAAGGTCCTTTGGGAAATCAACCTGGATATGAAACAAATAGTTTCAAAGACATGATGAACAAGATCTCTGGTGTTTTGAATCAAAAATTAGACACTTTTGGAAACCTTATTTCTGATTCCATGGCAACTTTTGGCTCTGAAACTGAACAAAATTTTGATCAACCGTCTCAATTAGACAGTTTACAATCTGATGATTTGAAAAAAAAACGTTCTATTTTCCAATTGTTCGAAGAATCTCCTTCTAAGATGGAACTTGATAATGATTTGTGCTCAAAAATTGACGCAACTCTTTTCCCTTATCTTTCAAAGAAATATCCAGTTTATCAACGTTGGGATGGTACAATTGTCAACAGTATACCAAAGATGAGTGACTTTTATAATTATGATAACGCCGGTAATACCAAAGCTTCTTCAAAAACTGGCTGTTTTGTCGGAGAAATGCGTTATTTACTGAATGGTAGAGGAATTGCAATTTCTGCTGCCGACACTCACTTGAAAGATCTTACTGGATTAATTAAACTCCTTCGTGTTTTGAATAATCAATTACCAATTCAAATTGTTCATAAAGGTGACTTTAGTGAAGCTTCTATGAAACAATTAACTGAAGTATCAAGAAGTGATTTAAATAAAGATGAAATTGAAATAAAACAATTGTTAGTCGAATATGAAGAAATTCTTAAGAAAACTAATGAGCATGTTTCAATGGATTATCCAAAGCAAGAAATTTGGTTTGTTGATGTTCAAGATGCTATTGTTGAATCTTTTAATCCTATCTTTGACGCTTATGCAAACAAATATCTTGCTCTCATTTTTAATTCTTTTGATGAGGTTTTACTAATGGATATTGACGCTGTTCCTTTTATTAACCCTAATAAGTTTTTCGATTCTTCACAATTCAAAGAATCTGGTACATATTTTTTCAAAGATCGTATGATTGATGATACTGTTGCTGCAGAAGACATTCAATTATTCAAGAAACTTTTACCAACAGCGTATGACGAAGTTTTTTTTGGGATCAATTCTGTCACTGAAAAAACCCTTGGAACCAGAATTTTGTCCGGTCGTTTCAAGCATCTTATGGAATCTGGAATTATGGCTTATGATAAATCAGATCATTGGATGGGATTATTTGCTGCTCTTCAAATCAGTCTGTGGAACAGAATGTTGGGAGGCAAAATTTGGGGTGACAAAGATACTTATTGGATTGGTATGTCAATGGTAGGCGATGAAGGTTGGGAATTTAATGCCCATGGTGCAGGTGCATTAATAACTGATCCTGATTCCCGTTCTCTTGAAACCAAAGAAGTTATCAACAATGGACGTCGTACTGTGACATACGAAGCAAAGGCTTGTTCCGTTCAACCTGCTCATGTTTCAAGTGATGACAATAAGACCTTACTCTGGGTAAATTCTGGTCTTAAAGTTTGTAAAAAAATTAAAGGTATTGATGCCGATATCAACTTAGATAAATATAAGGCAATTTTCTTGGGTGAAAAGCCAATTAAACAATACTCTGAAGATGAAATTATCAAGGGGAAAGAAAAGATGAAGGAATATTATGAAGAGCCAATAGCGATTGGAGGGGTTTTAGTGCCACCACTTCATGAGAAAATTCAAAGAATCTCTTCCAAACAAGGATGGAGAATGGTTAATGAATGTTCTGGTTATAAATATTGTGCAAGTGATAAGATAAAAGTCGAAGAACCAGTGACTATTAATGGAGAAGATACTAAAAGCAATAAAAATAGTAAAAGAGCTACAAGCCAATTCAATGTTGAAGGTATCACGTCTATACAAAGTAATATTGAAGACACTGGTTTGCTTGTTCAATTTGATGAAACTAGACAAAAGAGTTTTGAATTTTTTGGCCATGTCTGGAAAAATGGTTATCATGCATTTTGATCTCACGGGGTAACAAAAAAGAAAAGAAAAAAAAGCAAGCTTTGAAAAATTGTAGATTAGAAAGAACTAAAACTTTAGAATTTGCTTGTTGTTTACATTAGATGTTGGTTGTTTTTTTCGTGTTTTTGTTTTTGATTTTTTTTATTTATTTTCTCTTATAGTTCATACTTTCATTCCAATTTTTTATTCAGTTCTTCGAGGGCCAATCATCGCCAATGGACATACATACTTTTTCTTTTTCTCTCTCTCTATGTGCTTTATATTTTTATATATATATTTCATCTTTCTTTTCTGTTTGTTCTCTGGTTTGGTTCTAAACTATTAGTTTTTCATTACAGCATTGAATCTCTTTATGATTACATTATTAGAACTTTTCTTTCAGTAGGGGGCCCTTTGTATGTAATTGGGACTGCAAGTCTGAGATATTCATCATTTTTTTATATTTTTTTCCGGTCAAACATTTAGTACATATATATTCAAATGAAATCTTTAGGGAAAAATATAGAGTTTTAGTTCACCATAAATTAGGTTGTTCAATGTTGAAATTGATTGAGAATATAGTCTCATGAACATGGTGGATAATCTGGATTTTTCAATTTACAATTTAAGATTTTTTTTTTTTTTTTTTTTTTCTTGTCAATGAGTTCACGTTTGTGTGTTAAGAAAAAGCCAACAGATTATATACAATACACATCATTTTTTAACACCTTGAACAGTAGCCACAATGGTTCTTCTATGTTGATATTCTCTAAATTCACAAAAGTAGATTCCTTGCCATGTACCAAGATTTAAATTGCCATTTGTGATTGGAATGTTGAGACTAGCGCCAAATAAAGAAGATTTGATATGGCCTGGCAAGTCATCTGGTCCTTCATCTGTATGTAAATCTGAGAAATAATTATGTTAGTCCTTGGTTACACTTTTTGTAACAGAACAAAAAAAAAAAAAAATGCAAATTTCACATAATTACTTTGAGTATATCACAATACATACAATATGGTTCATCATATGGAACAAGATGATCGAGAACATTATTCATATCTGTTCTAACATCTGGGTCAAAATTTTCATTCAAAGTTAAACCACAACTGGTGTGTTTTAAAAACAAGTTCAATTGACCTACAGAGATCCCACTCAATTCATTTCTAATTTCACCTAAAATTTCCTTAGTTACCAAATAACAACCTTTTTTCTTCAAAGGCAAGGTGAATTCTTTTTGAAGCCATACAACTTGCCCTGACATTATTCTGAATTTTTATTGATTTCAATACTTTTTGTTTCCAGTGTTGTTGCTATTCTGAGCTATATATATGCACTTTGATGGAATGAAAATTAAGTTTATCACTTAGTTGCTCGTTGTTTTTTTTTTTTTTTTTTTTTTTTCTTTGAGAGGCGAATTTTTGAGGTTGTCTGCCCATACAGGGCTACAAATACTTGCGGTGCAGAGAATGCTATATTTGAGGTTATTGATGCAATGATGTTTAGAGAATTGGAATGCCAAATTGATACTTGATGCAAGTTTTATGGTACAATACTAATAAGTAATTGTGTATGAAGGTAGAACAAAAATAAAGAGTAATAAAAATTAACAAAAAACACATGAACGTACAAAAAGTGAAAAAAAGGCTTACTAGATTAGACATCATTCAAATCATTTTTTCTTTTTGTTTTTGCCAAATAAAACATTTGCAGTTCTTTTTTTCGAAGATTTTTGAGCCATCAATTCACGATCACTATCACTATCACTTTCTTGACTTGTGTTAGATTTTTTGATTTTGTTCATTTTCTTATCCTTAAAATTTGCACCGTTATTGAAATTTTCACGAATTTTTTTCACATTGTCGTTCCGCAATTTATTTTTCAAAGATTTCATACTTTTAGAATCATCCGAGTTGATTTGAATATTATTTTTTGGTTGAGAATAATTTTGCTGTAAATTGTCATATTTTCTATTGTCTTTTCTTACTTTTAAAGTCTTACCATGTTTGATGTGTTCATCGATCGTGTTAATACTCATGTCTTTATTTGAATTATCCTCGACACTTAATCCAGACCCCGAACTTATTATTGGCAAATTGAAAAAGTCTTCAAACGACTTTGACAGTTGCTTTTGCTCTTGTCCTAGTTGTTGCTGTGAAGTTTTTCTTGGTTTTAGCCATGACTTGATTCTACTATTTGAATTGCTGACTGATGTTAAAAGCTCATTCTGAAGATTTTGTTTCTCTTGAATGACAACTCTATTGGGCTTTGATTCAGTTTTGCTCATCCTTTATTTTTTTTTTTATTTTATTTTTGTCAACAATAGTGTATTTTTTTTATTGATTTTTTTTTGTATCATGTATGGAGAGAAATGAAAAAAAAAAAAAAATGTAAAATGCAATTTGGTGCCAGTTTCAGTGTAACCCGCAGACATTTGTATGTAACTGTATCCGGGTGATTACATACGTTATTTTATTTTTATTTTTTTTTTCGAAATTTAGAAAAAAAAAAATAAAAAATAAAAAATAAAAAAAAAAAAAAAAAAAAAAAATGCGAAAATTAGGGGAAAAAATTCAACTAAATTAAATCGATAAATTCACAAGTACAAAAACGTTTAATCAATCAAAAAAACTTGTTGATATAATTCAATTGATATACTCCCATCTCACTCATAAACTTGAATTTTTGTCTTTTTTATCGTTTAATTTATTTGTCATCTACTATAAGAATCAGATTATTGGCATAGGATAATAACCTTGATATTTCTGTGCAATTCACAAATATTTTATCCTATGCATCAGCAATCAACAAATATAATCTGGACAACCTTCACAAAAAATATCATCTAAGCGTTGAAAATTCATTCTATTGTCATGAGTGGTGGCGATTATTCTAATAAGAAAGACCATTACAAGCCCTACTCGTCATCATATTACACACCCTATTCATCTAGCAAAAATGAGAGTCGGAATAATGACAAGCGAAGCCAGCCACAAGGCAATTTAAGACCCTACACCAACACTGGAACAGGCTCATTTTATGGTTCAAAAAGATCAAATTTCCCAAAATCTGGAAGTCATTACTCTGGTGCGGCTTATAGTAATCAGAACAGTAGTAGTGGAGGTAGCAGTGGCAATAGCTATTCTACAGGAACCGGTGGTTCTCTGATGTTTCCAAAAAGAAAAAGTTATTCAAACAGTTATCAATCATATAATCCAAATAGACAAAGAAATGGTGGCTCAGTTTATATTGGAGAGGCAAGTAGGAAGACTCAAATGAAGGATGAAGACTTACATTATGTTCCAAAATCAAGTAGCAGTAATATCAATAGCAACAACATTAACAATAATAATCATATCAACTACGGACCACGAAGGGAATACGACTCTTATAGAAAAGAGGACCAAATCCAAAGAGACTCAGCGTATAACAAAAATTTTAATGGTTTTGACTCATACAATAAATCAGTCAGTGCAAATGAAATTGAAGTAAATAAAGATGGGTTGCCAATAACAATAAGTGACACAAACATGGTAGAGATAGGCTCTCAGAGTAGCAGGCAAAATATTGAAATAAATAAAGACAAAAATCAGACACTAAAATTCCAACTGACACAAAGGTCTCAAAAAATGAACCCTGAAAGTAATAAGAAATTGGAAGATAGTAGTACGGTGCTGCTGAGTCAGGAGCAACAAAAGTTATTGTCCCAAAGACACAAAGAAGAGGTGCCCGACAAAATAAATAGTTCTACCTCATCTCACTCAATATTGCAACCACAAATACAAAAGCCTGTACAAACAAAGGATTTCTCATCACCATCAGCATTGCCAAAGGAAAATCCTTCAAAAACTTTGGAAAAAGTCGAAAAGATAATGACCTCAGAAATAAAAAGCCTATCTCCCACAAAGCCAACATCAACCATTAAACAAGAACCAAAAATAGATCTCAAAAGTAGAGTTCCAGTCTCTAACTCTGAAAATGAGCATCCATCTCAAACAACTCCCAAATCAGAACCAAAAGGAATAATAGAGAATAAAAACAAAATTTCAAGCAGTGTTTCTGAAAGTAAGTTGTCTTCTGATTCAAAATCATCAACACCCAAATATCCGACATCCAAACCATCAATTTCTAAACCACCTTCTGTTGAACCAAAAGACTCATCTCCAAAACAGTCTGAGTCTCCAGTCCCCAAAAAACCTAACCAAGAATTTAAAAATCAAGAGCTTAACAAAAGGGAAATAAATAAAGATCATCACAATAAAAAGTCTGAACTTTTTAGTGATAAAAAGCTGGAATCTTTGATTGAACAAAAACCTACGTCCAAAGACAAAACTTTAGAAATAACGAGCTTAAAAAAGAACTTAGCGGATAGTAGGCACAATAATTCAGACAAAGAACTGAATAAATCATCATCTGATTCTAAAAGAAAATCATTGAAGGATAGATCAGATTCTAGCCTTAAAAAACAAAAGATTTCTTCGAGTTCAACAACTTCAAGCCGGATTAGTGAGCAGCTATTTGGTAAAAAACCAACCCCTCCAATTGAGAAATCACAATCGCCTACCGTCACATCATCAACAGGAACTATATCTTCAAAAAATTCACAAGCAGAGAAAATCAAAGAAGATCAGCCTTTAGTTGAGAAATCAAAATCTCCTGGTGTCGATAGAAAACTGTCTAACAATAAGGAGTCCAAAGCCAAATTTAAAGGTGTTAACTCTCAATCTTCCAAAGACATTCCTAGCATTGATGAAAAATCTAAAAAAGCAGATTCAGAGCCAGTGGAAAAAAGAAAACAAAAGACAAAAGAAATTTCGAGAAAAGTTGACTCGAATAAAGAAACAAAGAAAAAACATAGTTTGTTTGCAAGTAGTAGTGATGTGAAATCAAAAAGTGTTCCTTCAATCAAAAGAAGTGATTTGATCAAGAATTTACTGAAAGGACTGGATGATCAAAAAATTGATATTTCTGAACTGATAATCAAAGGAGGGATTGAAAAGAATTCAAGTATTGACAAAATTGCAAAGAAGGAGAAGAAAGAAAATAAAATAAGCAAACAAGAGCATGCAGTTAAAAATAAAATCAGAATAGTTGATGATGATGATGACAATGAAGATATTGAAAACAAAATTGAAAAAAGTGACAATTCTAAGGAGCCATTGGAATCTCAAGTAGAGAAAAAAGAAGAACAAAAGCAAAAGCAGCTTGAAGAAATAGTACCAGTAAATGAGAAAAAACATGAGGAAATAATAAAGGATGATAGAGAGATTGATGAAGAATTTGCTAAAGAAATTAATGCAAGAGTAACTAATGATATAAAAAACTCTAAAATAGTCCAAAATGAAGCTCTTTCTTTGAAATCAGAAATTAATCAAGATAACAATCATACTCCTGTTAAGAAGCTGAAGAAAGATGAAACAGAAGAACAATTTCCTACAAATTCATCAAATTCTCCAGCTCCTACAGAAGGTCAAAGATCTTCTCCATTAAGTGAAATCAATTTTTCTCAAGATCCTAGAATTGATGATACAATAGATTCGAAAGTGAAAAGTAATAATTCTATTGAAACAAATCATCATGTACATAGTGAAGATGAAGGAGTAGCTTCTACAAGATCAAGATCTCATAAAATCAATAACACTGGTTTAGGTTATCAATCAGATGCGGAGAGTACTGGTGATAATAATACAGAGGATTCTGATGCTGAAACCATTATTGCTGGTGTTCCTCCGAAATCAAGAAGAGGTAGAGGACGTTTGATTCGAAAATCGGAGTATGATAATAGTCGTACAAGTAGTGAACCATCACACTCTAAAGAGAGATCAAAAAAGCCTTCAATTAACGGTAGAGCCACAATTCGATCATCTTCTCAAAAGAAAAGTAGAGCTGGACGTGATGGAAGTGGTAGATCAAAATTACAACGTGCTTGTGATAAAGGAAAATATGAAGCTGCTGAGCAATTATTAAAAGAAGGTGCTGATGTTAATGATACAGATTATGCTGGAAATTCTTCTTTACATGAAGCTGCATTGAAGGGACATTATGATATTGCAAAATTATTAATTGATCATGGAGCTAATGTTAACATGCAATCTGGGCCAAAAGATTTGGATACTCCTTTACTTGAGGCTGCTGCAAATGGGCATTTAGATGTTGTTAAATTATTATTAGATAATGGTGCCAATCCAAATATTACCAATGCTTTGAATGAAAATGTTTATGAATTATTGAAAGATTTTGAGGATTTGGAGAGTGAAGAATTATTAAAAGAAATTCTTGAAAAAAGTGATGAATTTAAAAATAATAATGATGTTGAAGATGAACATATTCAACAAAATGATAATAATAGAAATGATTGGTTTTGGGTTGATCTTGTTACTAAAACTGGGAGAAATGAGATTTATAAACGTACAGCAGAAGGGGATAATGGGTATGTTGAGCAATATATTGCTGGAGGGGGAACTGTTGATGCAGACATTCTTATTGTTGCTTCTAGATATGGACATTATGATCTTGTAAATGTTTTATTAGGATTGGGAGCACAAGTGAATGGGATTGCAGAAGATGGGACTACAGCTTTGATGCATGCAGTTGGTAGACGTCATTTAGATGTTGTTAAGGTTTTATTAAATAATGGTGCTGATTGTAGTTTAAAAAGAAAATCTGATGGCAAGAATTCTTTGGAGATTTGTGAAGAGAGTGTTTTATCCGATCCTGAAGAAATAGAATTATTGAAAAAAAGCATTTCAAAGTTTGAACACAAAAAAGATGATTATGATGATGATAATGATAATGATGATGATGATTCAATGAAATCAAATGGTGAAACTCGAGTGATTAATAAAAAGGAAAAACCTAAAAAGAGAAATGCGGTTCTTATGGAATCGGATGATTCGATTAGTTCAAATGAAGGGAAAATGAAAAAGCGGAGAGGTGATAAAAGTGAAGAGAAGAAAAAGGAAGAAACCAAACAACAACAACAACAACAACAACAACAACAACAACAACAACAACAACAACAACAACAACCAGAAGATACAAAACATGATTTGATCTCACGATATGAAAATGAAAAAGATTCTGAAGTTGAGAAGAAAAATGTTGAAATTGAAAAAAAGTCTTCCAATATTGTTGAAAAGAAACATGTTGATATTGAAAGAAAGCCTTCCAGTATTGTTGACAAGAAAAATGCTGATACTGAAAGAAAATCCACAAATGTTTTTGACAAGAAAAATGTTGATATTGAAAGAAAATCTTCAACTATTGTTGATATGGAAAGAAAATCATCTAATACCAATCTTGTGGAAAAAGCAAAGAAAGTGATGAATTCTGAGAAAATTTTCAAAAATGGTAATGAAAACAAAGACTTGAAATCTTTGAAAGAACCAACCATTAAAAGCTCTAAACTTTTTGGTGCTATGAATGAAGAGCAAGGAATTATCACTAATGATGTGATGAATGGTGAGACTTTAATTGAAATGAAAAATGATGATGTTAATTCTCATGAACAAATTGTGGATAGTAAATTGAACAATAAGAAATCACAAGAAAAGAGTGTTGAGAAAGAATTTGAAGAAAAGATTGAGAAATCTGATGAAAGAAAAACCTCGATATCTTTGAAAGATAAAGGACTTTATGAACAACAAAGAGCAGAAAGAATACGAGCTAAACAACAAGAAGTATTATTAAAAATTTCTCAAGCTGAAAAGCAAAGAGAAGAAGGAAGAAAGTTACAAAAATTACAAGAAGAAGAGAAAAGAAAGAGAGATTTAGAAGAAGCCAAGAAAAAAGAACAATTATTAAAAGAACAATTAGCTGAAGAAGAGAAGCAAAAAGAAATCAATCATAAAAAGAAAATTAGAGAATTTTATCCATATTGTTTACAATTGGTTGAATTTTTCAATTATGAATCATTTGATGGTGTTGATAAAGAAATTAAGAAGAAATTGAGAAATAATGCAATGAAATATTCACCATTATATTTTGTTACAATTGATAATGAGAGATGGGTTGTTGATTTACAAGTTAATTTGTTGACTAGTATTCCAAATATTTATGAAAGATATCCAAAATTCAATGAGGATAAAGTATTGATTAATGATCGAATGCAAATGAAATTATGGAATATTTTTAGTTCTATTTTAATGAGAGATTTGAGTGATTATCTTCCTTTATATTCTTCTTCTTCTTCATCATTTAATACTGATATTGGTACAACAAGATATTCTAAGCAATTTTCAATAGGGAAAAAATTGGAAGTATTGAAAAATGAAGGCAAGAAATTTCAATCTTTAGTTTTACATTGGGTTAAATTATCAACTTTTGAAAATGAATTATTAACTAAGCAAGAATTTTTGAATGAAATAATGAAAACCAATATGATTGAAATGGATTATGGATATTTATCTAGTAGTGATTATGGAGGAGAGTCTGGAAACTCACCTAATAATGATGACAAGAAAAAAATTGATTCTAATTCGAATTCTATTGATTTTAAAAAACTTCCAAGAAAATTTCATGGACGTTCAAAAGTATTAAAGGCAATAAATGCTACTAAAAAGAATTTATGGTGAAAGAACCAACTTAAAAAAAAACAAAAACAAAAACAAAATGAAAAATAAAATGAAATAATAAAAAGATGTCTATGAATGTGATGCTATCAATTTTTTTTTTTTTTTTTTTTTTTTTTATTATTATTACTATTATTCAATTTTTTTTTTCCTTTAATATTGTTACTGTAAATTATTATTTTTTTTTTTTTTTATTATATTTGTTATTTTGTTTTAATTATTTATTATTTACTATATTATTATTGTTATTATTTGTTTCTTTGATTTTTTTTTCTTTTTCGTTGATTCGAAAATGGGTTTAATTTTAATCTGGGATATATTACTTATTTATTAATTTATTTATTTTTTTTCAAAAACAAAAAAAAAAAAAAACATTTTGTAACTTTACATTATTAATATAATGCAATTTTCATTCATTAATTTATTTACAAGAGCTAATAATAACATTTAATCCTAAATAAGAATATTCTTAATCCTTCAATATAAATAAGAATATTCTTAAAATTAAGCAAGATTGTTGTTAATTTTGGCCAAGATTTCATGATCTCTAAAGATAAAGAATTCTTCTTCACCAACTTTAACAGATTGACCACCAAATGAAGGAATCAAAATTTCATCACCTGCTTTGACTGAAGTTGGAATGATTTTACCGTCATTACCAGCAACCCCTGGGCCAGCAGAAATAACTGTTGCTTGAGACAATTTAGGCAAGTTTTTTTCAGGCAAATAAATACCATTTGCGGTTTTAGTAGCGGCTTTGACTCTTTGAACCAAGATTCTGTCGAATAAAGGTTGTAAAACTTTGACTGATTTAAGAGAAGTGGACTGAATATAATGGTTAGTATTATTATTATTATTATTATTATTATTATTATTATTACTATTATTATTACATTAATAAGATTCTGTTATAAAATCAATTCCAATATAAGCATTATATATCCTACTCACCATTTTATTTGACTTTTTTTTTATTTCAATTTTATTTTGTATATAATCAAGATGATAACTCTAGTTGATTATTCCCTTTTTCTCCCCCCCACTAATTTTTTTATTTTCTGTCATATTTTTTTTTTTTTTTTTTTTTACAAGAATTTTCTGGAATTTTTTTTTTTTTCGAGTGTGTCAAGACTCAAAACCGTGAGACCCCAAATTAGTCATAAATTATTTAATCTACTTTTTTTTTGAAATCTGGTTCATGCACGTGACATGGTCAGGTGGTGTGGAAAAAAAAAAAAAAAAGATCTCTTTGGTTTTTGTTGTGTGTGTCAAAAATTCAATTTTTTGACTGATTTGGGCAAATGAGGCGATTTATCAGATCAGATTTTTTTTTTTCCTTCCCCCTATCTTTATTATTTTATTTTTTTTCATTATTGATATGAAACTTTCCATAAAAATGAAATATTTTTGTATATACAAATTATTTTTTTTTTTTATTATTATTATTATTATCTTTGCTTCACTAAAATAAAATTTATATATTAAAATAAGATTGAAAAAATGTTGGGTTTATTATTATTTGTTTATTATTATTTTTTTTAAACGAACCTTTGACTTTGGTCTAATAAAATAAATAAATAAATAAAAGATCTTCGATTAAAAAAAGACACATAAAAGTACTTTGCGCACTTGTCTGTCACACAAAAGGATCAAAAGATCCAAGAAAATATAACACCGCCAAGAACCAATATTCTTTCCAATAACATTAAAGAAAAAAAAAAAAAAAAACTATTGTAACTTGCTTCATTATATATAATAATTTGAAAAGAAATCAACATATATGTTAAAGATAAAGAAGAAGAAGGGGGGAGAGAAAGAATTGGATCTTTGTGGATAAGCCTCAATTTTGTCTGATAAAAAAGTGACTTTTATTTGTTTTACATTTGTTACTTTATTTTATTCTTATATTATTTATTTTTCCATCTAGAATAGGGGTCAAAAGGTTCACTCTGTTTAAAATTGTGAGACATTTTATTTTGGTGGGAAAAAAAAAAAAAAGTAAAATAAAAAAAAAAGTAAAATAAAAAAAAAAGTAAAATAAAAAAAAAAGTAAAATAAAAAAAAAAAAGTAAAATCCTTTTCATATAAAATCAAAGGAAAGTTCCTCAAAATTGTGAACTGAAAAAAAAAAAAAAGAAGTAAATATCAATATAAGAAACCCATAACCAAAGATTGAAATTGTTTCAAAAGTTATATTCCTTTCCTTAAATTTTTTGTTTTCCCAAGTCATAACTGATTATCTCCCTCCTTTTTCATTATTCTTGTATTGGTTAAAAAAAAAAAAAAAAAAAAAAAAAAAAAAGAGCTAATTCAATCTACTCTTTCCAAAGCTTAGTTATTTATTTTTGGTTATTTATTGGCTATTTGTTCTTGGTTATTAATTCCTGCCCAATTCTTCTTTTCTTTTACAGATATTAGCCTCGCAAAAAAATAAAAACACCGGCAAAAAAAAAAAAAAAAAAAAAAAAAAAAAAAAATCATGCATATACCAGCAGCATTGACCAGTTTAATCTTCATTGGATCATCAACAGCAGCTTCGCTTTATTCCTCCCATATTGATCAATCATTGAATAAAAGAAATTGGGCCCCATCATCTGCTTATTATACCTTGGATTGGGAATCTTCTAAAGATACAAATCAAGGAGTGGCTTCACAATTTTATTCTTATGAAAATAGTTCCAATAATACTCCAATTCGTGGAATCAATTTGGGTGGATGGTTATTATTAGAACCTTGGATCAATACTGATTTATTTTCTACCCAATATTTCTCATCAAATGATGATATTCCTCAAGATGAATTCAACTTTTGTGCCGATTTTGGTTATTATAATTGTGGCTCTATTTTGGAATCCCATTTCGAATCCTTTATCACCGAAGACGATTTCACTCAAATGGCTAGTTATGGGTTGAATGCAGTCCGAATCCCAATTGGGTATTGGGCTTTCAAATTGATGCTGACAGATAAATATTATCAAGGAAATCAAGAATCTTATCTTGATAAAGCATTGACTTGGGCCAAAAATAACAATTTGAAAGTTTGGATCGACATTCATTCATCTCCCGGATCCCAAAATGGTTACGAAAATTCGGGCCATCAAGATTGTTATGATTGGAATAGTTATGATAACATGAACCAAACTTTGGAAATCCTTCAATATGTTTTTGCCAAATATGGAGGATTGACTTATGTTGACACAGTCATTGGAATAGAATTGGTCAATGAACCTTTGGTAGATGAAACTTATGGAATTTCTAAAGAAGATTTGTCCAATTGGTATGAAAATTCTGTCCAAGTGTTTCGTGACACAATCGGATCAAATCAAAACATCGTTTTACATGACGGTTATTTGCCCATTGGCAATTGGTCCGATGAAAGTTATAACGACGACCCAAATTTGGTTTATGACACCCATTTATACGTCTTATATTCAGATGATGTTTCCAATTTATCATTCGAAGAAAAAATATCGACAGTTTGTGGTTGGGGTGAAGAATTGTCCCAATTGGATTATATCAATGTTATTGGGGAATTTGCCGCAGTTTGGGACTCAAATTCAACGTCTTTATATACAGAATCTATTGGCAATTGGACAACCGACATGAAAAATGATATGAATAGGTTTGTTCAAGCTCAATTCAACGCTTATGAAAAAGCTTTTGGTTGGTTTTTTTGGAATTGGAAAATGGTTGAATCAGATCAATGGAGTTTCATTTCATTGATTGAAAATGATATCATTCCTAATCCTGTATCTTCAAGAACAATTTATGATTGTCAATGATTTTTCTCCCCCTTGTCTTTTATAGAACTTGTTTTTTTATTTTATTTGTACTTTTTTTTTTTTTTGTCCTGTCTTTTATAGAACTTGTTTTTTTATTTTATTTTATTTTTTTTGGGTTATTTTTGTTTATTTTTGGTATTTTTATTTATTTCGCTCGTTACTTTAGATTATGTTCAAGTTTTTCTTTTATTATTATTTCTATGTTTTTTTTTTTTTTTTTTTTTTTTGTTTTTGTTTTTGTTTTTTCAATCGCTAGCTATAGAATTGCTGTTGTTTACTTGTTTGATATAAATTAATTTTGTAATAGTTCGTGTCGCTTTATTTTTGTACACACTTTTCGAACTTTTTGTCGAATATCACCAACTAATCGACAAGATTTGGTCCATATGATGTAAAAGAAGCAAAAAATAATAATAATAATAATAATAATAATAATAATAATAATAATAATAATAATAATAATAATAATAATAATAATAAT